>JAGFPH010009372.1:0-22684 GCA_018207615.1 Philaenus spumarius | reverse complement strand
TTCCATTAAGTTGGTTTAATATTTCTCACTAAGTTAACTCGTCACTCTTTCTCTTTGCTGATCACAAAAGCGTCTGAAGTTTAAATTACTTCAGGTTTCCTAACGTACGGTAAGCAATACATTCAAGTGCCCAAGAGGTAAACCTTTTTCTTATCGAATTAGAAAGCTTTTAGCCACTACAATGTGTATGCTTCTCATTATTTGCAGTGGTAATGTATCACTTGTAACTTACTTTGTCATTTTGACCCAAATAAAATAATCACTTTGTAACAATTGAAGCAACTTAATCTAAAATAAATTGCATTACTGTCCGATGTTTGTCTGGCTTGTGTTCTCAAACTATATTAGACAAACCGTCTCCTACTTATTATTGTATCTTGAACTATATTAAAGTTAAAAACCTATAAGTGTATTGCAGCTGACGAAATAACTTACTCTATCAATTATTAGAGTTACGGTTCAAATTTCCTCATGTTTGGAATAACGCCACCAATGTATGTCACATTGAGCTCGTTGTTGTATTATTCAAGTTATGGCGATCAACTCAACCGGTTGGTTTATAAAAAAACAAAATTCTCTGTTTATGTTAATAAAATATTTAAGTAAATAATACTACAATATAATATTTTATAGGAGTACAAAAAATATTCACAGAGATTACTAGGAGAGCGTTCCATTAACATGGCCTCAACAAAAGTTTCAAAATATTGCGAGAAATTATAAAATGCTAATATATTTATCTATCAAGATCTGCTGAAAAATGGTGTTGTTGCATTGTCTTATGTGGATTCCAAAAACAAACAAAAAAAATTGATTTGAGTCATGCCAACATAAAAACTTTACGAAACGTTAAAAGTATTTAACAAATATCAAACTGATTGATTTATAATCCAAATAAATTTTGAAAAAAATTACTTTATCGAAATGTATCCTATTATGAAGCTACTACACAATATCTACTCGTATTATATGGAACTAGCAGGTACCCATGGCTTCATCCACGGTCCAAAGATCGACTTCATAGTGAGTTCTGTCCAAATCTATCATTGTTTCATGTTTTGAAGCACAACCAGGCCACGTTCCTTATGTTAAAAAAGTTACATCTTGGCTTACATTTGTGCCGTTATTAGCCTTCCGGTATTAAAATTCTTTATTTTTCTTTAAATATTTACAACGTACTGCCTTTACCGACACTCTCTGTTCATGTAGTTACCCTTTCTCCGCTAGGCGGCGACTCGGTACAGAGACCGGCTTTAACGTTACTTGCCTTTCTGTGCAGTCAAAGCTTATCTGACTTTACCAGCTGTTCAAACAACCTGAGTTGACTTTCGCTTTGTCATGGAACGTTCTAGTAAAAAGTCGCTATTGCATTCCGACATGAACTTCTCTCCTGGACGCCTCTAAATATCTTGTTATGTCGTTATGTTTTAAATAATTTAGTCGCGATTTTTAACGACAAGTGCGTCACTAATAAAATGATTTTCTTTTAAGTACTTTCTTCTGAATACCAGGTATGTGAACCAATATTGCCAAGTTAAAATGTTTAAGCTTTTCATTTTGGTTATGACGTGTACTCTTTGTAAGTTTTATAAACTTAGAATTACATTTTATATTGTAAATAATATTTCAGGCTCACAGAGTTTAATTCAAAATTCATGTAATTCAATTTAACTACTACAGCCTGAAATTTTAACTTTTATAGCCTAAAAATTAATTTTCATGGTTTACCACACCCTAGCCTATATTAACAAGGTCTAGCCCAGACAGTTACTTTATTCTGTACAAATTAATTATTCTGTGCCTATAACAATTTTGGAACTTTAAAGAAATATTATTCAATGTTTATATCTCTGATATATTTTGTATCGCAAGCCAAGAACTTTGAGTTTACCATGTGTTCAGCTGACATGTACAGACAGTTTAAAGCAATTTGACAAGTTAACCTTGGTTAAGTATTGTAGTGACATTTAGCATCTTCTTTTCAATATATCTTCTTGTCACCTTATATCAAAGAAAATTATAAAGGCAAACTTTTAACTTAAAAGCCTAAACTTTATATGCTTGTTTTTGAAGCCTGCTTTGTTTCTAAAAAGAGATGTTATTTTGTTTAATGCAGTTTTCACTGGTTGAAGTACTACACATAAGTTCAAGTACTACACATAAGTTCAAGTACTACACATAAATCCAAGTACCACTACAATTAAATGCAACGACCATACTTAATTCAACAACCAGCAACATGGAGCTTTAAAAGTAATCTTCTGGGATGGTGTTCTGTTTAAATAGCTATGAACCTAAAACCTGTTTTTCTTTTAAAAAAAAAAAATCTGCAGTGAACTTATAAAAAAAACTTGAATAGGCTGTGTACTTGTATCTTTTGTAACTGAATGAATACTTTGTAATATGTGTTTCTTGTATTTAATTATATTGGGAGGAGCAGATATAGCATTTTTCGAAACTCAGCCCTACGGGCTCTATATTAGAAATTTTATATACCTTTTCTTATAGAGAGACGTCTCATAATTCTTTATTTTTTATTTATTTAATTATACCTAGCTTTACAGTTGGCCAACGACATAAATATTTATTTTTAAACAAATCCATGGTACTAGATGATAAAATTTTGTATTTCTTGTGTAATTAAAATTGTATAAACTTTGTATACTTTAATAATGGGGAGGGTTTTTGACTTTCATTTAGGGGAGGGGTTTTAAATTCAACTCAAATTTATATATGTATTTTTGTAATCTTATCTTTTCTTCTTTTGTACTTAAGGGCGTATAATTAATTTCTTCTTTTTTCAATTAAGGGCATATAAAACTTTTTTTAATAAATTATGGTTAATAAACCTAAATGGTATCTAGTTCTTTGGTTTATTGACTTAACCTCAATGTATGTTATGAATTTGTGAGTGATCAGCTGAGACATTTATTTATACTTTGGTGATTTTTTGACTTTAAAGGTAAGTTTTGAACATGACCAATCTATGTGGCCCAGTATAGCTTCCGTTTCCTTAATTTTATCTTTTACTAAGATTGGTACACATTGTTAATCAAGTAATGGTTGTAATTCGCTATATTTAACCCTTAAATGCAAGTAATTTAAATAATTTTTTTTTAATACCGTAACGTTAATGATAATATTTATCAAATTTGAGCTATCTAGCTCTTTATTTATTAATAGTATTTTTTTTTAATATATAGGGGTAGAACCCTATTTTGACAGTAAGTAACTTATCTTCAGATTATAAACATGCTTTTGGTATATTTTTTATTTTATTTACAATACTTTTTATTAATAAGTGCCAAATTTTAGCGTTCTAGATTTGTGGGAAGTTAGCAGATCTACATGTATTCTTTTAGGGGTGGTTATTCCATTACCCCTTCGCAGTACGCCACAAAACATTAATACCTTTTAAATTTCTATGTATATTGTACGTAATAAATGTCAAGATTTCTAGCTCTATAGCTATAAGGAAAGTATACCAATAAATGTGCATTGCTTTAGGAGCTGTTATCACATTTACGAACCTTAGAAGCACACGACAAAATAAATGTACGGTTTACATTTTCTATGTAACTTGTACCAGTCTTAGATAAAGACAAATATGAAATATGGAAGCTACACTGGACCGCATAGACTGTTCATGTTCAAAAGACTTACCTTAAAAACAATACTCGCCAAACTGCAGAAATGTCTTAGCCGATCACTCACAAATATAATTCAGACATATTGTGGTCAACTCAATAAAGAATAAACTAGATTAGATTTTAGTTTATTGACCAAAAGCAAAAGAAAAATATATTTTTAAATATATTTATAAAAAATGACATGCCCTTAATGACAAAAAAATAAAAATGTATATGCCCTTAGTTACAAAAAAAGAATTTAAAAAAGATTAGCTTTACAATAATTATTTTGTTGAATTTAAAAGATCCCGCCCCAAAAAATATAAAAGTTGAAAAACCCTCCCCATTAATGATAAATACAAATTTATACAAATTTATTAATTATACAAATTACAAAAATTAAACATATAGTACCATGGATTTATTAATAAGTAACATTTATTTTGTTGGCCAACCTTAATGCTAAGTAAAATTAAATGATAGAAATAATTGCGTTTAATGATATGGTGAGACGTCTCTCTTATAATAAATAAAAAAAAGGCTTTAAATTTCTACTGAAAATCCCTGAAGGACTGTAGTTCCAAAATTTGCTATAGCGCACCTCCCAATTTAAATTAAATTACAAAAGACATTTATTATATATTATAATTTTAACAAAGACAACAAAATTTACACAACCTATTCAAAAACAGTTTATGAGAATGTTCACTGCAGATTTTAGTACAACTTTGTTATATAGTTCATAGCTATGTTTTAAAAGGTAGCTGGTAATTTGATTGTAGCTATTTCAAACACTAGGCACTGCCGCCGAAATTAAACAGTAAGAAGTTGCATTGATGGTCAGAAGGTAAAGTTTTTGTTTTAAAAGCAGAACATTTCTAAGTCTCCATTTTGTAATTGGACCAGTTATACACTGCATGTAAAACAAAATAACATGGTTTTAGCATTTATGGTATGTTTTAAAACCAAAACATTGTGAACAGACTTTAGGCTTAAAGAGTTTGCCTTTATATTATTTTTGACAAGTGTTTAACAAGCAGGGTTGAGAATAATTGTTAATTGCTAAATCAAGATTTAACCAAAGTTAACTTGTTAGCATTTGTCATGTTAACTTTAACTGTTACTACATGTTCACAAAGCACATGTTAAACTTTCAAAATGCCCATTGCTTATATGCTCAATATATTTCAGACATATTATTTTAATGATGGGTTTAAAAGTTCTTATTTGTTCAATAAGTTACACAGCTCTATTTTATGGCTTTTAAAGTTATAACAAAATGGTTATACAAATTGCTTTAGCCTACACTTTAAGTTAGAATTTAGGCAATTACACCAAGTTAATATTTAGGCTGTACAGAAAGTATTCAAAGAATCAAAATTGAAATAGATAGAAATAAAAATACCTTTAATAATCTTGAAATACTATTGATAACCTTGAATATAAACTTAACTTGATTGGCAAAGACTACAGCTAAGCTTTTATAACCTTGAACACTCTAAGAAATTTTAGATTTGGCGACATAGTTAAAATACTAAAACATACCTGGATTTTGTTGAATAGGCTTTTAATTATAAAACATTTTAGTTAAATAACGCACAGTCCTTAAACTCACGACTAAAACATTTACAAAAGTTCTACAAGAACGACATAACGGATTAAATCATGGCGTCAGTAGTCTTGAGTCACGAAGGAATGATGGCTGCCTTCAACAAGTTGCATGGCTCGTCTAAAACGGGTCCAGAGCGCAGGACTGCATTAACAGCTGGTGTATGTACAGAGTCGCCGCCTTACGAGCTAAAAAGAGACTACAAGAACGCGGGTAGTGTCGGTAAAGTAGACTGAATATTACGAAAGTAAGATTTAGATTGCGCGTGACTCGAATAACGGCACAAACTTGAAATAAATAAATGTACAAATTTCCAGTTCTCTAGCTTTAATAAAAGTATAAACATTAGGTTTTATTGTTTTAGGGGTTGTGTTTACATGTTCACCCCTCAGCAGTACACGACCAATTGTAAATCTGGTTTACTTTTTCTACGTATGTTGTAAGAAAAGAATGTAAAAATTTCAGCTCTCTAGCTTCAAGGAAAGTACATACAACTCTCCCCCCATGGCATATACACTTTAACGTTGTATAGAGTACCTGGCAAAAATTGCGATTTTTAAAGAGGGATCGAGAATCGTCAAAATGCTCTAAAACGCACAGTTTTTTATCCGTGAAAAATAATAAAAAAGCTTCAAACCACTACAATATTATCGAAGCGGATGGAACACTACAAAATGGAAAGATGTTTTGAAATAAATGTACAATTTACCAGCTCTCTAGCTTTAATGGTAGTATAATAATTAATTGTTATTGCTTTACTGTTGTTATCGCATTTTCACTCCTCAGCAGCACTCTACAAAATACAAATATTCTTTACTTTTAAAATATATCTTGTAATTAATAAATGTACCAATTTCCAGCTCTCTAGCTTTATGGAAATTATAATAATTAATTTGTATATATTTTTAGGGGTTGTTACCACATTTTCACATTTTATCAGCACATTAAAAAATACAAATATTGTTTAATTTATATATATATCTTGTAAAAAATGAATGTACCAGTTTCTAGTTCAGAAACTTTTAAGGGAAGTATTTTAATTAATTTGTGTTGTTTTGGGTTTTTTTTACATTTTCACCCATTTGTAGCACGCTAGAAAAATCAAATTTAGTTTTCATTGTATATGTTACCGGCAAAGTACGAAATCCAGGCATTGTATAGAATGCCTAGACATTCTATACAATGACTAGCGGTTTTGGGCAAAGTGTGAAATGGAATAAAAATTACATTAATTTCAGCACTTTGCCTAGGCATTGTATATAGTGACTAGGCATTTTATAGAATGCCTAAAGGGTCAGTGGGCAAAGTATGAAATATAATTAGAATAAAAAAAAACTAAAAGACTTACCTAAACTGTTTAGTCACAGTATTTTGCCAATAACAGTATGATTATAATATTTGTATAATTATAATATTTCGTCGTATTATCACTTTATATAATTAGAATAAAAAAAACTAGAGGACTTACCTAAACTGTTTAGTCACAGTATTTTGCCGATAACAGTATGATTATAATATTTATATAATTATAATATTTCGTCGTATTATCACTTTATATAATTAGAATTAAAAAACAAACTAGAGGACTTACCTAAACTGTTTAGTCACTGTGTTTTGCCGATAACAGTATGATTTTAATATTTATATACGGTAATTATAATATTTCGTAGTATTATCACACTATTTATAATTAGAACGAGTTGCCTAAACTGTTCGTTTCTACACAAAAAAGAACAAGAACAATCCGGCAACGCTGTCAGGACGGTAAGAAAAACATGTCGGCACTTTACAATGTAAATTCTAAATAGTTCATACTTTGCCTGATGCGCCTGCGGGCATTGTATAGAATGACTAGGAAAAGTATATAATGCGCGATATTTCATACTTTACCTGCCCCGGTTTAGGCGTTGTATATAATGCTTAGTCATTCTATATAATGCCTGATTTCGTACTTTGCCGGTAACATATATATGTCTTGTAAGAAGTAAATGTACCAATTTTTTAGATCTCTAACTTTATGGGAAGTAATATATTTAATTTGTATTGTTTTAAGGGTATTTATCACAATTTCACCCCTTTACAGTACAGTATTAAATTCAAATATGGTTTATATTTTAAATATATCTTGTTAGAAATTAATGTACCAATTTCCATCTCTCTAGCTTTATAGGATTTATAACAATTCATTTGTATTGTTTTAGGAGTTGTTACCACATTTTTACCCCTTATCAACACAGTATAAAATTCAAACATGGTTTACATTTTATATATATATATTGTAAGAAATTAAAATAAAATGTAGAGCTCTCTAGTCTTAATGGATGTATAATAATACATATTTATTGTTTTAGGGGTTGTTTCAACCCTTAAATGTAAATACCAAATTATAGAATATGTCTCATTACAGGTCATGATCGATGTGTGTGCTTGTCAGCTAAGGAGGGGTTGAGAATTGTCAAAAATGATCTAGGATGCACTGTTTTTGAGATATTGACAATTTCGGTGAAACATAATGAAAAAGCTCCAAATCATTTCAATATAATCCAAGCGGTCTAAACACTACAAAATGGAAATATGTTTTTAAATAAATATACAAATTACCAGATCTCTAGCTTTAATGGTAGTATAATAATTAGTTATTATTGTTTTATGGTTTTTATCATATTTTCACTCCTCTACAAAATACAAATATTGTTTACATTTTATATGTATCTTAAATTAAATAAACGTACAAATTGCCAGCTCTCTAGCTTTATGGACATCATAATAATTAGTTTGTATTGTTTTAGGGTTTTTTACTACATTTTCACCCCTTATCAGGACATTGAAAAATACAAATGTTGTTTATTTCATATATATGTCTTGTCAGAAAAGAATGTATCATTTTCTAGCTCTCAAGCTACAAAGAAAGTATATTACTTATTTGTTATTGTTTTAGGTGTTGTTATTACAATTTCACGCCTTAACGGCACAGAATAAAATGAAAATATGGTTTCCATTTTATATAAATCTTTATTATCACTACATCAGTTTATATTAAATATGAGTCATGTGCAGGTGTAACTATGTATCACGTATCACAAACATGGTAACTTAAATGGACATACACAGAAAATACTTAGACATTTAAAAGATTTGTCGACATAAGGAATATAAATTCTCGACATAAAAAGGTGGGGTAGTGGTTACAGGAAAGTGTCTGCTACATTTGTTTCATCAAACAGAGTACCGTAGGTTAGAAACTAGTATTTACTAAGCCTTCGTTAGTCTCATTGAAAAAAATAAAGATTTTTTTAACTGAAACTAAAAGCAATTAAATAAACAAATACAAACATATTTGTGTCGTACTAAGTTGGGTTTGCCTTTAAAATATTTAAAATCAAATCACCTATTAATTAAAATTATTTACTATTAAAATTGATAGTGAGGCCACTATTTTTGTGTATTTTTAACAACACATAGTAAGTATAGCGTTATCTTTCAAACTCACTTAACTGTACTGCTGCGACTTTATACATATCTAAAAATCTCAAAATCCACATGTTCAAGTGTGACAAACATAACATGATTGTATGCAGGTTTATTTTATAAAACAAAGTTAACATAATTGAGTGATTCTGTGTCCATGCTTAAAGTTTTCAACGGAAACGCTCCAGGGAATTACCCGCACGGGTTCCCGAGGAAATTATACACATCCTGCTTGCAGTCGGAAAAGTTGAGGAGAGACGATTAGGCTTAATTTGTTTATTCAGTTAAAGTCCAGGCTGCAGTGTAATGCTATTAGATCTGTTTGGCGAAAATGTAATAACCTACACGTTATACGACAACTTAATTATGGTAGGAATATTTCTTGCCACCAACATGTTTTACAGTACGATAGTAAAGTAGAAAGCTAAAATATTATGTGAAACTTTGGTTTAAGTTCAAATTGAATTCTTATGATTAAATATGACCTTGGCTAAATATTGGCTCAAAGAAAATTGAGATCAAATTATTCACGGTGTCAAAAAATAATCATATTATGGTGATTTGCTATTTTGTACTTACATTAAAATATGTTCAATTTTACAAACAAGTTTTACAAAATATTATCGCCTAAAGTATATTAGAATGTTGAATTAATTTAAAAAGTAATTTAAGTATATTTCACTCATTAAATTAATTTACTTTTAAACTACTTATTTAAGAATTGACTTAAAGTGGGTTTTATTGTTTTAGTTTGTCGAATACTTTATAATTTATAAAAGGTTCTTGTTGTTTAAATTCATGAATATAAATTTAGAAACCATGTTACAGAAAATATTACATCAAAACCTTGTAAATATTTGCACTTGAAATAGGTATAATTGGAGTCATTCATCAAGTTTTAGAATTATCATAATAGGTTGATATTTCTGTGTTAAGTGTATTGAAATACTATAAATGAGAAGACAACACTATGGGTAGTAATATTACACAATTAAAACTATATTGTTAAACAAAATATAAGAAATAATATAAAAAGTTAAGTTTTAACTTTATTAAAATTAGAATTTCAAACATTTCAAAGAGGTTGATTGTTAAAGTTTTTGATGGATTAACTTAAACTCAGAATGCGTTCTTGTGCAGTGAATTATGAGTTAAGAGTTATTGTTTGTTAGGATTTCTAATTTGCTTTGTGTGCATATTTGGTTATAAGTTCAACATAGAGCACTAAACCAGCCCATACCACAGTACAGCGTTACTAGTGAACAGTCAGTATCATAAACAATATATCGATGCAAAATTATTTTGATTTTCTTTTAAAAACATTATGTATGTTTTAAAACTAGATAACTTAATAATCTAGTTATAACTTCACATATAACTTAATAAAAGTATACAAATACACTTTATTAAAAACAATTTTTGTATTGACATTTTATATGCATAAAATAAGGAAACCCCAATAAGTTTCACAAACATAGAATTAACAAAACTTCCTGAAAAAAAGCTATTTAATTCTTTTAACTTAGTGAGACAATGTTCAAGTTTTCAGGAGTACTGGAAACGTCAAGTCCAATTTATACAAACTGTGTGAAATTGTCAGTTTTTTTACGGTTATGACATTTGTGATAGTACTTATTATTTTAAATATAGTTTGATTGCACCTAACGAAAATGTTATTAATATAAATAAACCTGTGGAGAAATTGTATGTTTTGTTAAACAATTTATTGCATAACTTATTTAATTATAAAAAAACATTTTTGTTTTTATGCGAAATATTTTTGTTGGCTTAATAGAGTTTCCCAAAAAGCTTACTACGTATTTAGCCAAGAATTTGCATACCATAGGCCAAATAAACTACGTTACCATTTTGAAACTTGTTACCAATGAAAATAATTTGATAGATACGCAACCCGGTATTATTGATGCAGTGAGAGTTAAAAATATAATTTTCCTGTTTAAATATTATGGGGCTACTCACATATTTACTACCTAGTGAAAACAACAGAACTGTTCTATTTCATTTCTTAGAGTGTTTAAAGAATAAACTACACAAATCTAACAAGAATTGAATTTCAGAACGAAAACTATTACTCCACAAATAGCAGGTTTCAGTGTAAATATTTGAATTCATTCATGTTTCTCCTGTATTACAATGGCGGCTACTTTGTCAACAGTCTTTTTAGTCTTAATTTTAGTAATAAAATTCAACTAATTGTTTAGTGAAATATTCATATCTAAATTTTATATTTATATAAAAATATGGTAATTTTTATAAGATACATTTAAATTGCAAATAGTTCTCTATGTGAAATGCATTTTGTTTAGTTGGTTAATGGTTGTCATAGTAACCACAAAAAAATTTCTGACTTTGTATAAAATTATAATATATCCCATAGTAATCAATCAGTTTATACATATTATTTGAACAAAATGTCCATTTAAGATGTCAGTTATTGTTTTACAAAGTATTAAATAACAAAGTAGATTACTTGCATAGGTTTTCATAATAATTGATTATTATTTAAATTAAATATAAAATAGGAAACTAGTAACAATATTGTTTAATTAGGTTACTTAATTTGTTATTCAATAAAAAAGATTTATTGCTCAAAGTATTTTTTTTAACATAATATAACTTAGTTGACTCTTTCCAGTAACACGAATATTTTCAAAATATTAAATTAATGTATGTTTATTAGGCTCTAAGAAATCCCAATGAAATGAAATTGTATAATATAATGATACGATATATTGCTTCTGATATGGTAGCAACACCGTTTCCCTTATTTGTCTTATAACCTTTCTTATAGCTATATGTCCATATTAGTATATAAGATTTAGTTCAAGCTATAGGGATAATTTATGCTTGAAAGGTTTCAGTTGGAAATTACATCATTTAATAATTATTGTAACCTACATAATATGGCAGTTATTGACTCGTATTAAATCAAACAAATTAAGTCATGGAAAATAAAATAAAATAAGTTTATTATTGTTGTAATTAACAACAATATAGTACAATAACATAAATGTATAAGATAAAATTAAACAATTTGATTAAATAAGCGTATTTGTATTATTATAATTAATGAATTGTAGTTTAATCATTGACACATACATTATTATTTGTAATACAGATATATAATTTAGAAACAGCAAATTGTATTTTAATAATATATGTAATTAATGTTGTTGTCTGTCCCTGTGGGAATTCGTGTTGGTAATTCCTATAGATTTTTCTTTTAAAATTTATTAATTTCAACAAACCATTTATAAACTTTATTTTATAAAATAATCCTACATAAAACCATGCTATATGAGACACAGGTAGAAATTTATACATTTTTATATTTATCCACAACTGTATTATAGTTTTGTGAATTAATAGCAATTTAAACAGAAAATTTTTTGGTATATATAGTATATTTAACGTTATTAATTTTACAGTAAAATATTCAATATTTGCGACGTCTGAAAAAATAAATAAAATACTCATGTGCCTTCACAAAATTAGAGTTTATCTCTTCTGAAGATGGCAAAAACGTTAAACTTGATTGTTTACAAATATGTGAAATCCATTCAGGAATGCTATTTAACTATATGCAGAATGATTGTCAAGTCAATTTTTATAAGTTATTACTTATATTGTTTTATATTACAATTAATTAATCGCTGTTTGATTCTAAACATTTAGAATACGTTGTATTATATGTCTTACATGTAGTTTACAAAACAATATAATAGTATTTAAGTAACAACTTACATATAACTTTATTTAATACTCTAACAATCAAACCATTTTAACTATTACAATTGATGCACAATCAAAAGTTGTCAATCTAATTAGAATCAACTTAGTGAGACACCTTTTAAATATTAATTGTTTAAAATTAAAATAATTTTGATTTATTAATAGGTTTAACATGGTTCACGTAATGAAATAGGGTCGAAGTCTCTTAAGAAGACTACATTAAAATAAATAATGACATGAATGAATGTGAGTCAACAATTAACTATAGTAAATAGTAGTTATTAATTTAAAATTACAGATATTTAAAAATCTTCTGCAATTTGAAGCAGTTTGTGCAATTTATAACATAAGGTTAGTACTAAAATCGACAATTTTTATTTAGCCATTTTAAAAATAAATTGTCGTTTTCTAGTCAAAGCAATAAAGAAATATTAAACAGAGAGACATAAAATAATTACCATAGTTTTGAATTAAAATAGAATTAATCACGTAGTAATGTTTCATTGCATTAAAAAAACAAGCACTATATACAAAACAATATTTCATTTCTTTGCAAGGTGATTAGACTGTTCATTGTATCTATAATATTAAATTGTTTCATAGACACCAATTTTGCAGCTAACAACCTTACTGAACAAGACCTCTGACCTTGCCTACTCAGAATGAACTATGAGATGAAGTTTTTTTTTGTACTAAGTGTTTTCTATTTACACTTCAAATTAGCTTACTTGTGGACACCGGTAATTCTACCAAAAGCAGTGGCATAAAATACATTATTTTAATTTTTCAGTTGTTGTAAATATAAATACATATAGTATTGTTGAAACTTACAATTTAATATTTTGTATAAAATAAAAACAATTTACTATCAGCAATGAATTATATTCATCGGTGTTTTAAACGAAATATTTTTTATTTTAATTTCATAAAGTAATGCAAATTTGTATAAGTAATATTTAAGCAAATGAAATGTTAAAATTAGGTAGGAGTTAAATTTTAAGGTTAAAACAGACTGGTAATAATCACAAAATATACAAAATAGCTGTTATAGAAAAATAAGATTACCGAATAGCGCAAACTTATAATCGTCTGCAACTAGTAATTTCTGGAATAAATTATTTCGTCTAAAAATGCAAAAATATTGCTTCTATTGTTTACCGTTGAAGAAAGTTCAACATAAAAAAGTTTATTAATATTTCATTTCATCGTTACTTATAGCAGAGTTATTTGCAATGCACTTATTCTCATGGAAACTTTATTAACTTTATATATTCCTGAAGAGTATGGAGTCTGCACTAAAGTAAAACATTAAAGACACTGAATGAAGGAAATATCTTCTGCATTGAAGGAATCTTTTCAAGGTATTTGTTTAAGGAAAAAACTGTTTTGTAGAAACAATTCTGTAGTTGTTTAAGACCAAAAACTACGAAGGTTTTGACTATTCCATGGTATTTGAACGTAATTTAACTGTGGGCAAAGTGACATTCTGTAAGAAGCCAGATTGTACCTAATTAAAATCATAGTTGTTTTAGATAAGTATTTTTTAGTCTATTTTAATTTTTATCTTACGGACGTCTAAAAATTCGTACATCTTGAACCGATGGCAAACATAAGTAAAGCATGAATAAAATAATTGTATTCTTTAGTTATAAATCTTGACTAATAGCAATGAGAAAGAACATAAAATTCCCCCTAATTCAAGAATCATAACACGCGTGAGAATTTTTATTGTATAAGGATTACAAATAAATAGTTTTAAACTGGCTTAATACTCAGTCGAAACTTTAAACAGAAAAGAATATACTATAAAGGGATTAGTAACTGTCATTTATTTATTATTTGTTATACATGTAGGCCTAAGGATATAAAGGTTTTCTAAGAGGCCAAACCATTAATTGTATATTTTTTTTAATGATTGCCCATTTTCCATAATAATTTATTTACAAATTACTACTAGTCAAATTATATTTTTTTCAACCGTATGATTTCCAAAATCAATTTTTGACAAGGTCTAGCAAGTGTCCTGGCCGGTTAACAATAACACCAGCCGACAATTAATAGTAAGAATACTAAAAATAGTGATCATGCCACAGTTATTTACTTACGATTGACAAATAAACTTTGCTATTCGACATGTCTTACTGAATGCTTATATTGATGTTCTAACCCTTTTAAAATTTAAGTTTTTTATAACAGTTTTAATTAATTTATCATGATACGTTTTAGTTTTTTAATTATACAGAAACAGATCAAATTATATGTTATACAAAAAATGTGTCCAACTAATCTAAATAATGTTGACGTTTGACCGCCCGCAGTAGTAGACGTCTACTGGACAATTTATATGTGTAATGAGTTGCTTGTTGTTGTGTTGTGTGTGATGTGAACTGATTTTATCTGATAATTAAAAATATTAAACATAGTATTTGAAACGCGTCATAAATAAAGAACAAAGACGAATCACACGACGGAAACAAAGTATATATTGTACAAACTGTTTCAAATTGCAGAAGATTTTTAAATATCTGTAAATTTAAATTAATAACTACTATTTATTATAATTGTTGACTCGCATTCATTCTAGTCATTATTTATTTTAATATAGTCTTCTTTAAGACAATTTGACCCTATTGCATCACGTGAATCATGTTAAACCTATTAATAAATCAAAGTTATTTTAATTTTGGACAATTGACATTTAGAAGGTGTCTCACTAAGTTGATTATAATTAATTAGATTGACAACTTTTGATTGTGAATCAAGTGTATTAGTTAAAACGTTTTGATTATTGGAGTATTAAATAAAGTTATATGTAAGTTGTTACTTAAATATTGTTATATTATTTTATGAACAACATTTAAGATATATAATACAACGTATTCTGTTTGAATCAAACAGCGATTAATTAATTGTAATATAAAACAATATATATAATAACTTATAAAAATTGACTTGACAATCATTCTGCATATTGTTGAATAGCATTCCTGAATGGATTTCACCTATTTGTAAACAATCAAGTTTAACGTTTTTGCCATCTTCAGAAGAGATAAACTCTAATTTTGTGAAAGCACATGAGCATTTTATTTATTTTTTCAGACGTCACAAATATTGAATATTTTACTGTAAAATTAATAACGTTAAATATAAAATACTATATATATAAAAAATTGTCTGTTTAAATTGCTATTAATTCACAAAACTATAATACAGTTGTGAATAAATATAAAAATGTATAAATTTTTACCTGTGTCTCATATAACATGGTTTTATGTAGCATTACTTTATAAAATAAAGTTTATAAATGGTTTGTTGAAGTTAATAAATTTTAAAAGGAAAATCTATAGGAATTACCAACACGAATTCCCACAGGGACAGACAACAACATTAATTACATATATTATTAAAATACAATTTGCTGTTTCTAAATAATATATCTGTATTACAAATAATAACGTATGTGTCAATGATTAAATTACAATTCATTAATTATAATAATACAAATACGTTTATTTTAATCAAATTGTTTTATTTTATCTTATACATTTATGTTATTGTACTATATTGTTAATTACAACAATAATAAACTTATTTTATTTGTATTCCATGACTTAATTTGTTTGATTTAATACGAGTCAATAACTGATATAAATAAGTTACAATAATTTTAAAATTATGTAATTTAATACTGAAACTTTTCAAGCATAAATTAAAGCTTGAACTAAATCTTATAAACTAACATGGAATGACAGCTATAAGAAAGGTTATAAGAAAAATAAGGGAAACGGTGATGCCAACATATCGGAAACAATCTACCGTATCATTATATTACACAATTTCATTTCATTGGGATTTCTTGGAACCTAAAAAACATACATTTATTCAATATTTTGATAGTCGTGTGACTGGGAAGAGTCAACTAGAAAATTTGTTAAAAAAATATACTTTGAGCAATAAATCTTTTTTATTGAATAACAAATTAAATAACTCAATTGCACAATATTGTTACTAGTTACCTATTTTACATTTACTTTCCGTAACAATCAATTATTATGAAAACCTATGCAAGTATTCTACTTTGTTATTTAATATTTATATTTTAATAAATATTAAAAAATAACTTACATCTTGAATGGAAATTTTGTTTAGATAATATGTATAAACTGATTGATTACTATGGATATATTATAATTGTATAGAAAGTAAGAAAATGTTTTATGGTTACTATGACAACCATTAACTAACTAAACAGAATAAATTTCACATAGAAAACTAATTACAATTTAAATGTATCTTATAATTACCAAATTTTTTTATATACCTAAAATTCAGATATGAATATTTTACTAAACAATTAATTAAATTTTAAAACCAAAATTAAGACTAAAAATACTGTTGACAAAGTAGCTGACATTATAATACATTAGAAACATGAATGAATTCAAATATCTACACTGAAACCTGCTATTTCTGGATTAATAGTTTTCGTACAGATCTTCAATACTAGTTAGCATTGTGTAGTTTATTCTTTAAAGCTAACACTCTAATAAGTGAAATACAGTAGAACAGTTGTTTTCACTAGGTAGTAAATATGTGAGTAGCCCCATAATATTTAAACAGTAAAATTTAATTTTTAACTGTCATCGCATCAGTAATATCGGGTTGCGTTGCTATCAAATTTTTTTCATTGGTAACAAGTTTCAAAATAGTAACGCCGTTTATTAGGCCTATGGTATGCAAATTCTTGGCTAAATACGTAGTAAGCTTTTTGGGAAACTCTATTAAGCCAACAAAAATATTTCACATAAATAAAAAACAAATTTTTCATAATTAAATCAGTTATGCAATAAATTGTTTAAGAAAACATACAATTTCTCCACAGGTTTATTTATATTAAT
Source organism: Philaenus spumarius (assembly GCA_018207615.1). Taxonomy (NCBI): domain Eukaryota; kingdom Metazoa; phylum Arthropoda; class Insecta; order Hemiptera; family Aphrophoridae; genus Philaenus; species Philaenus spumarius. The sequence continues at coordinate 5,327 of JAGFPH010009372.1, read as the reverse complement.
AACATTTAAAATTTATTTAGCTCACATACCGTGATAAAGACGATTGACGGGCCACCAGTGAACAATAAATACCGAACTAATTGAATATACATGTTATAATTCACTTTCGTGAAATAATAGATGGAAGAAAATGAGAGAAAATGTGATAATTAATTTTGAATCATGGTGATTCAACAAACAAATTTCCTTTAGAGAAGCACGGGTATTCAGCTAGTCTTTCAATAAAATTATAATTTTGAAATATCACATTGTAATGTGTTTAAAAGTTAAGCTTAAATTAATATTCAAAATCCAAAATAATTTTGTAAATGTGTTTATGGTTAATAAGCTAGTTACTTTACCTTAATGAATACGATGACGTAATATCTTATTAGTAGTTAAGTTTATTTAAATTACTATCACAGTTTCAGGCCATCTTCAGGTTACAAGTCAATAAACAAAACTCGAAAAAATACAACAAACTTTCATGGAAATACACTTTGTTTACTCCATGTAAAGGTCGTTGTAAGTTAAAACAGTTTATAGATGTACACTTGATCAATTTGATCGACGTGCTCTTTTAACTGGCTGGTAGTTAATGAAGCAACTCAAACATCCAGTTATTGAAAGTAGAAAGTAATTCAAAGTTTTATTATTTATTTTTTTTCAGCAAAATATTTTACATACAAAATATTTATGTTTAGTAAAATCTGCTTACCAGTTACTACAATATTATCTTAAACAAATATACTGCTCTCATGCCTGTCCGGAAGAGTTCCCGCTAAAAACCGCCATGTTTTACCCCCGCACATCCCTACCTTCAGTCTGTCTTAGATTGGATGCCGTCCATGACGCACCAGTTTTTATTAACGCCGCTCTCGCCATAATCGTTTTTAGTAAAGAACCACCGTCTTCAAATCTTAAGGACGTTGGCAACACTATAACGATTAGTTTACTAATTCGACTAATTCTAGTAATTCAGTCTGATTTCGCCGCTCACCAGAACTACGGTTCGTAGTGTTCTCGCTATAAACTTTAACAGCTTAGCTCGCGTGGCCTTCCGCCATCTTGAACAAAGATTCTAAACCTGACATTGTAATAAACCGAATATTTAGTAAATGTGTTTATCTATATGTTGTGATAAGTGTATGTAACTGTAGTGCGTGGACATTTTCTTCAAACCATCAACCATCAACTGCAACCAGCGTGCACGCTTGGCCAGGACTTCCACACCGCTCCAGTGATCTCAAGGTACGCCAGACTTACGTTTTAGTTTAACATAGATAAACACTTATATTTCAACTATTCGAATCTATAGTATTATCCAGTGTCAATAATCTGGATTGGTCCCTCGGTTCTACAATATTTTGTATGTAATTGTAATTATCCTAACTTGATTACATTGCTTCAACAATTTTCTTTATTAGAGTTTATAAATTTCATTAAATCCCGAACAATTTATGTAAATAATCTATAACATTCCAAAACAGTCCATACGTATATTTTAAGGTTTTTTTTTTTGGGGGGGGGGGGTAATAGTATATAGATTTGACATATGATGTGTCATTTATTTATGCAGTTGGTTATTTATTTAGTTATAATTCGTTTATATATAGCTAAAACAAATACTACTATCGTACATTTATTTATTAGTTTAATACAATTTACATTAAATACTGTCTCCTGTTTTATTAAGGTTTAGCGATGTTTCTACAATCTACGTTTAATCCTTAATATACATCATATTACATCTCATTCTAATCGAGTTTCCTTTAGGATACATGAAAATGCAGAAGTAATTATTTAGTTTAAAGTTACATCTCTTGGTATTATTCCCAGCATTATGTGGTAACTCTACAATAAATAATTTTATATCTTGTAATATTATGTGCAGACATTATGCAACTTGATTTATATCGTAGCTAACACAAACGAATAGCTGATAATTGAACATGAGCAGTGTATTTTTTGCTCCTATTATTTTCTAAAGCAAAGCAGACATTTTTACTCAAGTATAAAGTTGTACCTACATGTGGTGTTTTTAACAGGCAATCTGAAAAGTGGCAGTTAATTTGTGGGTGTTTAGGGTGTCGACCACACTCAGTTTTTTTTTTGTGTTTTAAAGTGATAAACTACAAATTACTTTATAAAAATGGTTGTTATAGTGATAGTCAATAATCAAGCTTGGAAATTTTACTGGAATTTTTTTAATAATCAATAAACAGTCTGTAGAAAACCATCAATATTGACCATCAACTGGTAAATAAAATCTAGAAGCTATCATCTAACTACTTTTATTCTGTTTGAAAAAAGTTAAAAATGTGTTGATCTTTTTTCAATACCATCTATTAATAAACTTTTTAAATATGTGTGTGTTTGATACTGAAAACAGTAATACAAATTTTAGGTTAAGATATTAACTTATATAAAGTAAAAACTACTTATCTTGAAATTGTGTAAAAGCCCAGACGCCTGTAGACTGGTCATATTTTCCATTTGACATCGTAAATAAACAGAACTGCAATAGAGTTTTGAAGTAGCAAAATCTATAAATGTTTTGATAACAGAATGTGTTGAAGAATCCGCTAAACTGTTGGCAAAATACTTGTAAGAAGCTTTTAAACATGTTATAGTTTCTTAAGATTTTTGAAATAATTCCTCTAGTTTCGGAATGTTTGAACATCCTAAATAGCTCTTAGGAAAACGATGGTAAATTTGAAAAATGTTTTATAATCCGTTATGGAAAAATAATGTTCAATTAAACAATTAAACAAATAAAAAGAAATACGATATCATAGTAGGAAATTCTTTCGCCGAAGAAAATAGTCATAATGAATTATTTCATGAAAATAAAGTTTAAGGTGATGAATCATAATTTCCTCTCAAATCTAGTACAGGAGAGAATGTTGTTTCTAAATTTAAACATAGTAGAATTTCTCTTCCCACAGAGTTAAATGAATTAAAGGCAACGGAAGAGAACTATATACTTCCATTTACATCTGTGAAATCTAGAGTTATTTGTATCAAAAGAAAGAAAGAAGAAATTGACTACCGGGAGTTTATCAACATTTTACAATAATAAATATAACCAATATAAAAAAATTTAAAAAGAATGTGTCACCTAATAAATTAAATACAGTAGAAGTAACTTACATAAAAACTCTAATATTCTTTTGTAAAAGTAAGGGTTAGGAAACAAGGTAATGAGCTCAAAAAGAGCAATCATCTCTAAAGCAAAAAAAAAAAAAAAAAAAACTAGTGTCTGACAGTCATGGATGAGGTTGGATTGAGGGGTTATCAGCAAATATTTACTCTAATGTTAATATAACTAGTTAAGTAAAGCCAAATGCTACACTGAAACAAGTGGTAGGTGATTTGAACACTGCAACTAGAGACGTAAGTTGTAAGGCCTAATGATGTAGAGATAAATACCGAGGCTATACTGTTAAATACGATAAAATTAGATACTGTTTTCTTTTTTGTTATGGACTGGGCATATATATCATATAATTATATAAATACATTTGTGTTACTGCTCGCAGTCTAATATCTTTGTAATCGGTGACGACCGTTTCGCCTATTTCATTCAGGCACTGTCAAACCGAATTGTTGTTCTTATTACATTTTATTTAAATGCACGTCAACTTTAATACACATACAACACACAATACACAGCAGAACACATAATAAACACAAATCACAAAACCTTGAATAAGAAACATTTAAATAACATGTCACAGTTCCAGTCGTTCGTATACGCACGTGTTCACTCATTCATTGCTCGGTTAATACGATCAAATTTGTAATGTTGTAAAGGCTAAATTGATTGTGTCAACAATGCTCTGGTTTGATTTACCTAAAATAATTATTTCTATTTAAATGATACAAAATAACCTATAACACCAAAAAAGACTATTTAAAAACTATAAACAAATTTTGTTCAGTGTATATTATACTAAACATATATTTTCCGCCTAACTTATTCATACAAGTCAATTCAAACTTCAAACTGTAACTATTCAACCCCCACTCTTAACAAAACAAACTTGAGCTTGTTTCGGATGTCAAGTTGAGTCGTTGATCTAGATCTGTCTACAACAGTCGTATATGTTCGGACAACGCGCTATTCGAAATAGTTTAACAGTCAAACTAATTTTCCACGCAATGCAACAAACCCGGATTCACACCTGGATTTGAAGAGTGAATCACCTAATTACACTTCTCTAATTATTTTCAATTAGCAATCATTACAACCTGATTATATTACTGACGCCATTAATTTGTATTTCATGGTAAATTTATATTTTTGTCCTCTTAATTTTATTGTACATGTAGGCCTATGTATATACTGTGATAAACATTTATTTCAATTGTGATTTTTTGTGAACTGTGGCTATTGTAAAGTTTAGTGAACACAACAACAAATATAAATCTCGCCATTGAAGTCGACATCTTGGACAGCCAGCCACTCAGCACATTTAGAGAAGAAAGGTACTGTGATATAAAATTTACAATTCTAATAATAATATTTTTAGTCAAATGATTATATATGTACAATAAATTAATTAAATATATAGATGGATTCACTTCAAAATAAATTAACTTTCGTAATCAATTCTATCAACAATTAGGTACTTTATTAATATTCATTTCATTATAATTTTACCAGTTCCAAAAATGCCTTATAGGTTTGATTAACCTTATTTAAATTATACAAAATAGAACATCAAAAAATACAATTTAAAAACTATAAAAGATTATGGAGCAATATTATTTGACATTTTAAATATATTACCAAAAAAGGTTATACACAGCATGGCTTTTTGTCCTATTTGGGGAAACCTAGGGCAATCTTGAAACTTATTGAAACATATGTAAGACTTGGATGTAAAATAAACTGCCTTTGCACGGTTTTGCGGATGATCGTTTTATCTTATTTACAACCTTCAACATTAGCATGACTGTGTAAACAATAGTGAACTTTGTAATAGTAATAAATTAGTATAAAAAATTTAATTTTTTTTTGGAAAACACAGTTTTACTAAGGGATGATCTACAGAAGGACGGATGATCTATCCGGATACAATATATGAAGTATAAACCAAAAGTCCCCGAAATTTCTTACAATCATAGATACATTTTTAGTCAATATATATTTTCGAAACATGGACAACGCAATGCAGCGAAAATCAGTTAAATACTTTCTACGGTTATAAAGTAGGATCTTACATCTAGCGCTACTTTACTAGCGAGGTCGGAGTGACAATACTCGTCAGAAATGTTATTTAATATAAGAAAATTAATATAAAAATAATCCAAGAACGGAAAGTGTTTTTTTAATACGTAAT
>JAGFPH010009370.1:36841-47570 GCA_018207615.1 Philaenus spumarius | reverse complement strand
ACTAAGAAATACAATTTTTTCAAATCAGGTTTTTTTGGAATAACTTTAAACGGCTTTACCAATCAATTCCAAAATATAATCAGCTTTTAACCTTGAAAAGCAACGTAGATCGCTACCAGTCCGGTCAAAATCGGTTAATTCGTTCGTGAGATATCGTGAACGAAAGAAAATAAAAAAAGTGTTTTTTCTCAATTTCTCCGAAATTTTTCATCAGAAAAATTTTTGTTGTCGATTCTTTCAATGGACTCGAAAAACTGCATTGATTGCCGCAAATCGCATAAAAATCGGTTGATTCATTCGCGAGATATCGTGAACGAAAGAAAATTAAAAAAAAGTGTTTTTCCTCAATTTCTCCGAAACTTTTCATCTGAAAAACTTTTGTTGTTGGTTCTTTCAATGGACTTAAAAAAACTGCATCGATTGCCGCAAATCGCATAAAAATCGGTTGATTCATTCAAAAGTTATGGCAGTTCAAAATTTCCAAAAATAGTGTTTGTTGTAATTAAACTTAGCGGGAAGTTACATGGATGGCCTGTAGGGTCAACCGTTTTCCAAATTTTTTACATAAAAATTTACGGTTTGTAAAGGACTTCAATTTGATGTATCACAAGCCATATTTTGTCCGTTACAAATTTTTGAGATTGAGTGCTAAGTAGGGAGGTGGTTTTGGGATTTTGTAAATAAGTTTTCTAAGATAACCCTGACGAGTAACAGTCTCAAGATCAGATTTTGCTTATCCCTTTAAGTCTTTTAAATAATTTTGTACCGGTTTCCGCTTTGATGTTAATCGGGAAAGCCGGATCAGCGTATATTGCATCGACTTCGTAAGTATATGGAAGGCGGGTCTGAAACTGTCGATGCAAAATGGACGTTAGCCACAACCCAGAGGAATTAATTTATTATCAACCCTGATTTTACCCGATTGCCTTTAGCCGTAGTCACCAAATCCGATTCCGCCAGCTTTTAACGAGCGCTAAATTAATTATATATATATATCTAAATATTACACCTTAACTGAATCTAACACTAGTCACCATATTCACACGATAGGCTTGCAACCGAACTGAACTTATTACCGCTAAATACTATTTACGAGTGCGCGATTTGTTATAATTATACGTTACGCGAATACCGATTAATAAATATATAATTACTTTGCTTAAGGCATAATATTTAACGTTACAGTGAGCCTAGAAGTTTGTAGCCGACGGACGCTGTGGACCTGCTGCTAGCGTGTAGTTGATGCGTCGGCACTCCTAACTAGACTCCTTTGGTAGTTCAATGTCAAGTACAAGGTTGATTCATACGCGCATGCGCGCACTAGTATAGCTCGAGGCAAGGACTTAGGATAAGTCGTTGCAATTTAACGTTATAAAACAACTTACAAAATAATAGTTTTGAGCGTAGCGAACAAATGAGTGAGCCGATTTTTATTTTCTTACCTCAAAAATGTATGGATCGTAAAGTACTTAAATTTTGCTGTTACAATAAGTATGTTTCTTTTACAAACGTTTGAGGGGGTGGTTGAAGGGAGTCAGAGTTTTGGGGATTTCGTAAATAATTTTCCCTCTGACGGTAACTGTCCAGATATAACACTTTGTATTTCCCTTTCAGTTTTTTAAAAATAATTAAGGAGGTAAGTTTTCAAAAAGTCACCTTGTACCTAGTTTGGCATTTAAAGAGTTTTAATTTAGAAAAATTTTATATTACAGAATCAGAAAACAAAATAGACGTGAATTTAGTTCAGTTAATCAAGAATGGAGTTATTGGAACGGGAAACTAAACCTAGATTTAGTAAAAAGGCTTACTGTATTATAATTCAATTCAAACATCGTTTGTTACGTATTGTATTGTTTTCTTTATTTGGCAATATCAAAATTTTTGATTTAAATGTTTTATATTGAATACGAGGTTTCACTCTTTGCCAAATAACATGTAAAAGACAGCTGTCATTGATGTTGTCACAGCAACTGCCTTCTGTATTGCTTATCTAACTACGCATCATAGGCTAAACATCAGCCTTCTTCTTCTTCCCTAACAATCAGTTTGTTATTAACCCAAGCCAGTAACCGTGTTTGTAGGTTATGCCGCGAAGACATTTTTATCGAACTAAATTGTGTGCGTGTAGTGTGTATTGTTTGTGCGTAAATTATGTTTTGTGTTGTATATTTATTTGTTTTCCGTTTCAAATAAGTGCGTGAACAATAATCGTGATTCCAAGTAAGTAGGCCTACGTAAATTCCTCTTTTAGTTGTAGATGAGTAGGCTGGGTTTGTAGTGAACAATTTTGGTTCTTACGTTAGGTTAAATAAAAATAAGAACCTATTTATTATATTTTTTCCAACCTAAAAATTAAATAATGTTTGTTATGGTTATCATTGTGACTTTACGGTATTCCGGGCCTATGTAAATTCTAGGCATAATATTTATTTCGTGTTTAAAATCATTGTAAGTGAATTTTAAAATTTGGTAAATGCGTAGAATAACAATACGTGTATGTTGTATCGTGTAACTAGTAAACCCCCGTGAAAAATCACAGGCAGATTAATTAGATACACATCAGAAGTACACAATTAAAAAAACACTATTTTAAAACAACACAGTTAATCTAGTCCTACCTTTGCTGGCGGGTGTTTTTAACTCGGTAATTGTGTACAATAATAAGGATTATAAAACTGTTGACTTATATTGATTAAAGTTGTAAACAAACCCCAAAAGGTATAATCTATACTAGGTTTCGTTTTAACAGATTGATGATGGGTGAAATCAGCTGTTAGGCCTTTATTATACAAGACATTATAATTATTGAAGTTGTAACATAACCTCAAAGTATAACGTGTATGCTGGGTTTGTTCAAGTATTATAGATAATGGGTGAAATCAGCTGTTATATTATAAGTTACTCACGTACGTACGGTTGTACACTCGCTTTTATAGTAGTTGATTTACTAAATAATATTACACTAGGGGCTCTGCCCCTGGAAGTTTCGCGTCCCAACCCCGCCTCGGCAGTTGGAAAACTCGCTAAAGACTCTCGCTAATCGTTTGTACCTGGGTTGAAAGCATCTGAAAAGCTTTCATTACGATTTTAGTCCTATTTATACTATCTTCTGTCAACTAAAGTTTTGAAACCAGGCCTAAATATAGTAAAAAATATTGCAGGATTAACATAACCTCAATACTATGTTTCAGAAATGAGCCAGGCCTATATTACAAAATTGACTATTAGAATTTATCCATCTTTGCCAAGTTTACCTTTTTTTTTGACAAAATACATCGTTAAATCAGGCCCAATTTATTCTTATTCCAACGTGCTGAAACAGTATAAATTAGCTTGTTTTTTAACAGTAATTAAAAACTATTCAATGAACAGCTGATAAAACAGTATAAATTGGCTTCTTTATAAACAGCTGTTTTGAGCGCTTTATCTACTATTTCGTTCTTATTTTGTAACCAACATGGCAACCCATAAGACTCTATGTTAAAATTTGTCAAATTTTAAATTATATTTTCTTAAAAAATTGCGTTTTTATAGGAAATACAACTATATGGGTGTACTTAAAAATCAAAACTATACCTAAATACAAAATTTCTTTGAATTCGTTAGAGCCGTTTTCGAGATCCGCGACAGAGATATAAAGATAATTTACAAAGATAGATACTAGAATTGCTCATTGAAAGTAATAGGATTCACAGGCCTGTTTACAGTAAAAATGATTTGTTGTTGTTATGTTTTAATTAACAGTTAAACAAAAATATGGTATGTTTAGATATTAGAAATCTTTGAAAATCTATATACGCGGCGCTATCTTGATTGATTGACGTAGAATTTACGTAAAGCAAAGACTGCTTAAGATAAAAATACGAAAGTTTGAAGGAATATTCTTACGAGGTTATACACGCTTACTAAGAAAGGATTTTTGTAAAATTGATTTTAAAGAGTAAAAATGCTTAAAATACATTGGTTTACTCCCAGTTCTGTAATGGCCCCCATACACTTCAAACAATTTGCGCAAACATTGGTCCATACACTATGCAACGGTTTGCGCAAACATTCAAAAAATAACTTTCAGTTTATTTAGTGAACTTGTCGTGAGAGAATGTCAGTCACGGGAGCTGCTTGTGCTGCAATTATTATTTAAAAAACATATAGAAAACTATTACTACAGTCATTTTTTCCAAAAATGATAACAAAAATGTATTTAAAAAAGTATTACAAAAATCATTAAAACAATTGAATTAAACACCTATTACAAATATTTATTATAAAAACTGTTAAGTACGAAAATGTAGTTACAAAGTTACTACGAAAATGTATTAGAAAAAGTAAGTATTACAGAAATTTCTTTAAAAAATTATAACACAAATTTTATTATTTAAAAAAGAAACTAAACTACATAAACTTGCGTAAAGTGTTGCACAAGCTTTTTCGGTCTCGACCGATTCGCTTCAAAAGTTTGCACAAACAAAACTACCATGAACCTACCGTAAAAATGTTTGAAGTGTATGGGGGCCTTTAAACAGGCGATACGGATCAAATGCTTAGCAACACAATTTTAAGTTAGGAATACTGAACCAACACACTAATTCTTGAATGCATTTACCATATCAACCAATGTGCATTTACATTCATTACCATATCAACCAACTTAGGAAATTTATAATCAGTTATTCATAACAACATAGTCTAGCTTTTGAGGTTAGGTTATCAAAATAAACTCAAACACAAACAAAATCTACAAAAAAAAAACTTAGGCTTGTATTCATAGTAGGTTTCTTTAATTAGCCTTAAGGAAAGTAAGAGTTTAAGAAGTCTTAAGGTACACTGAAAAAACTCTAACCGTACTGCAAAGTTAAAATTAATGTTAACAGTTTTTCTGTCATGGTGACATTTATAATGTCATGGTTACTTTAGAGCTTGAAACATTTGCATTGCTGTAAGGTTTTTTTAATGTTGAGTTTTACTGTAAACTCTAATGTAGTAAAATGTCATAGTTAATTTAATATACGTAAAGGCGATGATTGCAGTCACTAAATTAGTTAATGTAACTATAAAGTAAATCTAACGTAATATACATCTAAAAAACGGAATGAAAACAATACCTTAATATGTTCACAATGTTAGCTTACTTACAAGGCATAAAGGCGGTTATTTATGCAGTGAACTGGGTTACATCCGCTGTAGGCCTACATCCTTTAGACGGTAGCCTTTTCCTGTTTTAGAGTTACCCTGTAAACAATTACACTTTCTCACGTTTTTACGAAATTCTAATTCAGTTTCTCTTCGGTACTCGGTAGACTAACAAGTAACAACAAAGACCACACCAAACAGCTATAACTAAAGTACTTCGTTGTCGATCTTCCTGTTTTTTCAACATACATGGATGATGATGTAGAATCTTTGTTGACGTCATGGGGATTTCAAAATTATATTACAATTTTTAAAGGTAAGTTCAGGTATATACATAAGTTAATACAGTATTATAATTAGATGCAGTAATTTTAAAAACTACCATAATAAATACGGTATATATTCAATGTTAAAATTTCATTACAGGTTATGGGAGGTTGCCTGACGTTATACATAACTTTGTCATACTTTTTTAAGATATATAACTAATCTATTTTCTATATATTTTAAATTATTGTTTTAATAATCATTCTGGTAAATATTTAAAATTCATTTTAGTAATCTATTTACACATAATTAGTTTATTATCAAATAATATACTTTCATTTCAGAAAATGAAATAGATATACTTGCCCTATCCAATATGGAGGAAATCCATGTAAAGGAACTTATTTTTTAGTACCTAACTTCCATTTAACTGATTTATCATTACTACATACAACTACACACAATTCATTCATATTATATCTTTTCAAGTAAAAATATAAGGTTTAAAGAAAGAAAATTAACAACCTAGCATAATTGTACGTCGGGTATTTCGCTAAAATATTTGTTAATAACAACTACATCTTACAACAAATTAAGGATTTGTTAAAAAAATATTTTAAAAGATTCAGTTTGGTTGTTTAGCTGTTTAAAAATGTGTGAATGGATTTTTAATATGTAGGAGTGGTTTTTAAGAAGTACTTTTCCATTAAAGCCTCAGTTAGACTGTCAATGGCATCAGTCAATTGAGCCTTTCAAGGCTCTGTCAATTTTTACATTTGAAATGACAGAACCTTATTTTATTATTTTGTAAATATTTCTATGTTCTCCAAAAACCTAACAATAGCATATACAAATATTTGGATAATGAATTTTGATTACTTTTATCAGAACTAATTATTCTGATATGTGAAATAATTTATGTATAATAATTTACGATGTTTACGAGTATTGGTCAACCCTTGTTAACGAATTATTAAAACTAAGAATGATTTTTACTAACAAAAAAGTTACTTCAAACTAGCTTAGCTACTACTCAAGATAATAAATATCCATCTTCAGTGGGAAATGTCGCAGTAATTAATTAAATTAAAAGTAATGAACTCATTATCAAATACGGTAATTTTAAACATAGAATTTAGGTTAACATTTTAAAAAGTTGTAATTTAAAGCTTGAATTCTTTATTTTAAGATACAGTAAAAATGTTGTGTCCTTAACTATGTACATAACTACATACATTAATAACTATGTATAATATTATATAATATATTTTATAGTTGTCTTACACTTAATTTTTATTTTTTCCAGAACTCTTATTATAGCTCCTCTAACTGAAGGACCTCGACAGTTAGTATGCAGGGGAAAGCTTGTCGACAAATTTCGAAATAAAATATCGGAGTTAAGAAAAGCTGTTTCTGTTGTGACAAAAATAACTATTGTTACAATAAACATACTATATAGTAATTACAATCTTAACTAGTGTTATAACTGTATTAGTATGAAGTTCACCACTACATCGACTAACCTTGCAAGGATGTTAGTTATACTGAAACACACAGAGCAATTACTCTCATGATTACATTAACTAATATGAGTGTAATATTTTGTAGATGTATTACCTAATTTTATTATTTTTGTGACAATAACAACTAACTTACCAGTAAAGGAACACTACAATATTAAACACTCTACCTAATGTTATAACTACATTAATTTATATTCACTACTACATTAACTAGCCTTGCGACATAGTTAGTAGTGCCTTAATGTCATAGAAACATTAGGTTTACTGTTGAACTTACATTTGCTGCTAAGTTAATAACATTGCTATAATATCAAGAGATCAACAGTAGCTTACTTTAACAGTAAAGCTAACTACACCCTGCTGACACGTAAACAAATATTTCTTTTACCGCAACATTAATTGTGTTGCTGCAAGGATAGAGTTTTTTCAGTGTATGATTTTTAACTGTAGAGTCAAACTTTAAGTATTGATTTTAAATAGTCCTTTAAACCTTCCATAAAGCTACCTGCAATGCAGAGTCGCGCCATTCCATTAAGGTGGCCTAAATATTCCTAAATATTTACTAAAAGACCTTCAAATTCTTGAATTTTAAGAAGAAGCTTTTTGAAATTCAGCAGCGTTCCTTTGGCAGTTCGAAAACGATAAAAACAGAGAAAATCGTAAATGCTCAAATCACGATTTTATTAAATTTATTGATGCTGCATGTGATAACATAATGGGATGATCCCTACACGGTATATTTGGGATTGTGCGAATTATCCAATTAAAACATGTTTTAATTGACAACAATTGGAAATGTGATACCGATTTTAAAAGGATATTAAAGTTAAAGGATCTAAAAAGTGTTTGAACTATTTTGTCACTTAATTATTCAAAACTGTAAACGTACATTTTCCAGCTTATTAAGAGAACATTTTATTGAAATAGAAGATATTGAACTCATTTTAATATATTAACTTGATAATTCGTGTGTGCGTTGGTGTTAAAAGACAGATTTGGTGTAATATATTAGACCTAATAATAAAATATTACCTTTTATGTCCGTCAAGTGATCCACTGAATGCGAGAAAACACACTACCGCGGTTTCAGATGAATCACTCATCCATCTTCAGGTGAAACTATCACTCCTATGAGGTCGTCATGAACATTAAACAACTGTTAAACATATAACAGTACAAAACACACAAACAACGTATTCTTGTTTGTACATTTTTATTTTACAACGTATATTAATTGTACATAAAAGGTAATATTTTATTATTAACTTATTGTATATCAGTGATTCTGGACTTGTCCACAATGAAAAAATAGAATAGTTTTCTCTCTAGCTTTGTATACGTACAGACAGACATACAAACAGACATTTTCTAAAAACCACTTTCTTGTACTCAGGGGGTCCTAAAACGGATATTTCCACAAAAATTACAAAATCGATTTTCTTGCGATCACTATACCCTACTTTCTCTATACTATAGTATAGTGAGAAAGTAAATAGACAAAGAGCAATTGAAATTTTCAATGAGAACTCAGTTAAATGCATCACATGATTACAGGGTACTCAACTATTAGAAATTACAGTCCACTAAGATTACTTTAATACTATAACCACAAGAAGCACGAACAACAGACACTCATTACGACAGAGTAGATTAGTTTTGCATGTGTTTAAAACTGAATTACGAAGAAAAGATGCAATTTTAAAGTCACCTGATCACAGAAGTTTGACACCGCAAACTAGATTCAATCTTCACCAGCAAAATTTACACATTTATAGGCACAAGTCTGTCACACAAAGCACCACTTTAACCAACTCGCACTGAGTGAGCATCAAATACGTACTGTAAGTTGACGATTTGGGGAAAGTTTAGCCAAAAGTTAAATTGAAAAGTAATGTCTACGGTCCCTGAAGTGTCCAACTGTCACCACGCCTTACCAAGTTACCATTCAGTTTATTCTTGCGTCAATCTAAAGATAACTGTATTTGTTTGAAGTTTTGTCACCGTGTTGTGCAGCTCAATAAAAATCCGTTTCCTTCGCATTGCCATTTTTATAATACGCTCGCTTCGCTCAACAACCACCCCGGTGACTCGCGCCGAAGCAAATGGAAACGGATTACACAGAATTGTATAAGCTGATATTTTCACTAAAATGACGATTGATTAGGACAGAGGCACTTGGACCGCCTTAGGGTGGGAGGGGGGAGGGTATCCTAGATCCTGTCTTATGGTCCTAGTGTAGAGACTGGTTTTTTGTGTGAATGACAGGTTTTTTAATAATAGACCGATATAAACCTAACCTAAAAACGCTGTTGGTTGTTAAGAAAATTAAATGCTTTCAAGAAATTTGTGTTGGTTTATTATACGCCTAACATAAAATTGTGTTAAGTTTTACTGTTTGACTAGTTAACTATGCATCGCTTCTACACAAACTTCTAGATTGGAAATTCCACTTCTTTATTGCATTGCCGTATACTCTTACGTTAGTTGCTATAGACTAAAAGTTATTATGGCATGCGTTGCTGCATACAGAACCTAGGCACTTCATGCGGTTACTTACTGGGTGTGACCGTGATACCATACCGTGCTAGGTGCTACCCTTTGTCTTTCACCTTAATACTGTTTTCTAAAATGTTTGTTCATTCAAGACATTATACTTAAGCTGTGGTTTATAATACGTGTTACGCCAGTGCTCATAATAGCCTAGAGAAAATCTCTAGTTTCCTACTACTACTGCTAAGAAGAGCTTTGGGGTTGAATTCTAAGTAGCCACATTGAATAGTATTAAATTTTGTATTTTTATTTTGGTGTCTTTAATTTTATTGTTTTTGTGTTTACATAAAATGTTCTTCTATCACTAAATATTAATAAATGGTTCATATTTTGTAATTGCCCTAAATAATTATCTTAAAACAATGGCGCCGGCATCCTACTATCAATTAATACTCATCGTCGATATTTATTGCGTATTCTAACATTATTAGACTATCAAAAATGTCATAGGTTTAGGTAATTTTAAATGTATAGGCCTAATTAGTATAAGATATTGTTTAGTATTTAAATATACAATTATATATCAAAATAAAGCTACGAATGTGATATTTTAATGGCATTTAGTTTAATTCAGATTGTTTGTTTAGTTTTCAATATAATATGTTTAAACTCGTGTATGTTTATGGTTATGAATGGTGTCAAATAATTTGTTTGTTATTATTATTCATTGCGAAAATATATTTTGAAAAGTATTAAAATAAACGGTACCAGGAACTGGCACATACTTTCTCACAAATACATTTAAATTACTAAACAAATTCACTGTGACTTGTAGGGTGGGGTAGGAGAGTTTTTTTATTAAAGTTGGAGATTAACTAATAAATATTATTATTATTATTATTATCTAGAGAGAAAACTATTCGATCGATTTCGAAAAAATTTGCACCAAACACGTCAATTAGGTCTTCATAGATGCACGTAAAATGGTTTTGAAAATTTTTTTTAAACAACCCGCTTTATGGCCAAAAAACCCCCAAAAACAGTTATTATTATTAGCTAAACGAGAATTTTTAGAAAGATGCGGGTTTCTGAATATGGTAGGGCACATTAAAGGCTACAAATAAACCAAATTTTATCAAAATCGTTAGAGCCGTTTTTTAATAAAAAAAATAATAACTGATTTTTTGGGGTTTTTTTGGCCAAAAAGGGGGTTGTTTTTCAAAATTGTTCAAAACCCTTTTTCGTGCATCTATACAGGCGTACTGGACATGTCTGGTGCAAATTTGGTTGAAATCGATCGAATAGTTTTCTCTCTAGCT
>JAGFPH010009370.1:8797-30109 GCA_018207615.1 Philaenus spumarius | reverse complement strand
ACCTTTAAAAAAAAAAAAAAAAAAAAAAAAAAAAAAATATTTATAGGAGACAGCTGATGGAAATATTGTAGGAAACAGCTGATGTTTGTCATATGTATCCTATTGATTTTAAATTACATAACCCCAATGTTAAAAATTTTCAATTTTCAAATAAGTTTTTCAGAAAAATACGAGTTTTCCTGAGGTAGTGGTTTTCACCAATCGATTTTTTAGTCCCAAAAGCCTCTAATCCCAAAGTTTCAGCAAAATCCTTCCGCTGGATCTCGAGATTGCTCGTACACACAAACAAACCAACAAACAGACATTGCTCGTATTAGAGTATAGGAATAATCATCGTGATTTTACAGAATCATCGTGTATTATTACAGAATAGCCATGTATTATTACTGAATTGTCGTGGATTATTACGTAAACGTAGTGCATTATTAGAGAAACGTTGTGTATTATTCCATAATCATCGTGGATTTTACAGAATCATCGTGTATTATTACAGAATAGTCGTGTATTATTACAGAAACATCATTTATTTTGCAGAATCGTCGTGTATTATTTTCTTTATGTAAAAATGATGACAAATGTCAAAACCACAATTGTAAAAATACGCTATGGTTAATTGCAAATTGCATATTTTTTTAGCTTTTCGGAACTATCTTTTAAAATTTTACCTCTTTATTTTGAACCTTTACTTAACTTCTTTTATTTCGTAAGATAATTATATTTAGACATTTATGTACCAGCTTTAAGATCTCTAATTCATTATACAACATGCGATGACAACCACACTGCCTTAAAATAAATAATAAACAAACTTATAATACAAAATAAATTTTATAAATACGTGTTTACAGCTAATTAGCTGGACAAATAGAAACCCATGTTAAAACCGTTGACGCTAGTTAAGATTTGTCGATGTACGGCATTGTCGAATATACTGTTTGGCTTATAATTTGGTATTGTTTGAACTAATAGGATTACTACTTGGAGAAGATTACATCAAATCCCTTTGAACCTCTTAAGTAGAGTCACGATATTATTTAATCGGCTTAAACAGTTTCCACGAACCACAAGTGTTAAAAGACACCTGTACTGTCTCTCAGAGAAAATATTAGCACGTAGTTTGGAAAACCGATTCAATGTATTCGATTGATACACGTTAAGGTTTAATACCGTCAGATCTTTAATCAGTACATTTCTTACCATTTATTGTGTACATAGTATTTACGTATTATTATAGCTGCTAGAGGTACAACGACACATTCCTCATTTTGTACATGATTTTGACACCTTTGATAAAAAATAATATCTATATAGCTGTGTTCCCGTGTTTCGATACGGTAAAGACTTTTAAACATTATAACTTAACTAAGGTTTTACATAAGCTTAACTGCTGTTACATAGTTATTTATATGAGATTACTAGATGGCTGCTCATCCTGCTCACTTTGCTCACCAATAAAGCGGATAAGCAAATGCAAACAGATAAATATATACCCTGATATTTTCACTTGAAGGACTACTGATTAGGACATAGATTTTTAATTTGTATGTAGAAAAGAGGCAATTTTCAAGTTATGAAATACTAGGGGAAACCTCTGCGTGCTCCGCACGCCAACCCCGTTGGAACTTTCTATACACATGTTATGTTTTCTTTGTAATAAAGGTGTAGGATTAATAATAACCCTAAAACTAAGATGGTAAATAATGTTAATTGTTCAAATCAAATTATTTCGTATATTTTATAACAGCAGCTGTTTTAATAAAGGTCAAAAGAACAAGCAAGGCTCTGGTCTACACTTTAATGGAAATCTAACCTAAAAGTTAGAAATATAAATAGTTGCTTCAAAGTTTGAAATCAGCTTTTAATGGAAATCAGCTGTTTTACCTGTTATTTTATTTAATTGGTTGCTATAGTAATGAATGTAAATACATTCAAGAAACATTTAGGTTCATCAGTCTAGGCCTAACCTAAGAATTTTTTCCGACTAAATTTAGAAATATGGAAATAAAAATGATTTTATCAAAAATGAATTATAGCCTATGTTACTCAGGGATAGTGTAGTTTTTTATTTGTAAAACTGTTTTTTCAATCGGTTCAGTAGTTTCGGAGATTTTACGTACGAACAAACAAATTTTATCTCTTTATAATATTAGTATAGATGTTTAATAGACGGAAAGAAATATGCAAAATCTAATTCGGGATGGACTATTTTGAAAGTCACACAGTCCGATAGGGAATCAAAAAGGCTACGAAAAAGGTGTCTTGACATTGTTTGACAAAATGTAAGGCTATTGAGTAATTTAGGTTTGAAATTTTCAAGCATTCGCCATTTTGAAACGAATGATTGGGTAGAATCGATTATTTTTCTTGATATATATCATTGTTAGGTTAACTTCATGCCAAGTTTGAACTCAATCAGTTAAACCATTCTCTAGATATAAATTATTTTGTTAAAACATACAAAATGACGGATATCTGGAAAACGAAGCGTTTTTGGAAAAACATTTGTTCTTGATTTTTTCTTTATTTTGACCCAGACAACCTATTCCTGCTTTGTCAAGGTTCCCGTGAAAAACACTGCAGATACAAATTAGGAACGGTCAAATTCCAACACATAAAATTAAACTGCTTTTAATATAGTATTTAATTAAACCATTTGACGTGTTAATATTTTAGCATCTTGTTGATATATTCTTGCCTGTATTCACGATAGATGGTGTAACCTTCGATGTAATAACGCCAGACATTGGAAATCCTTTACAAAAGGCAGACAGGGATTCTGTATTCAAAGAGGTGTCAAATCTCAGCTCAGCCACCTTCGTCACTTTCACTCTACCAATATTGTAGAATGGGGTGAAATCGAACCAGTTATATTACATTTTAATATTAAAAGCTCTGTGACATTAAAACTGTATAAATGGGTGGACATTTAGGGAAAGGTGGCAACTTTATTGTTTTGTAGTGAATTTGTTCTTCCTTATTAGTTTACTAGAGGAGACATGTGCGTGCTCCGCACGCCCACCCAGTTGGAACCTTCTATACATATATAATCATGTTATCTTTTCTTTATAATGAAGGTGTAGGATTAATAACCCCAAAGCTAAGATGGTAAATAATATTAAATGTTCAAATGAAATTATTGTGTATATTTCATAACAGCAGTTATAATAAAGGTTAAAAGAACCAGTAAGGCTCAGGTCCACACTTTAATAAAAACCTAACCTAAAAGTTAGAAATACAAATAATTGCTTCAAAGTTTGAAATTAGCTGGCAATATTGGAACAAACAGCTGTTTTATATGTTATTTTATTCAATCAGTTGCTATGGTAATAACTGTAAGTACATGTGTTAATTCATCAGTTTAGGAATAGCCTAAGATTTTTTCCGACTAAGTTTACAAATATTGAAATACAATATGTTTTTATCAAAATAAATTATAGCCTATAAATGTTACTCAGGAATAGTGTAGCTCTTTATTAGTAAAACTTTGTTACGTACAAACAAACATATTTTACTCTTTAAAATATTAGTATAGATAACATCTTGAAACCCCTTTAAATTCTACAATAACCTATGATAAACCCACACTTATTCTTACATCGACGGATTGATTCCTATATGAAGTTTAATCAAAAACAACTTTGCGTGTTTCAATATCGACACAGATATAAGAACGATTCAATTCAAGCGGCAGTGAACGATTGTGAAGAATACAAGATATTAAATTCCGTATTGCCTTACAAGAATATTTCATTTCACGATAACATATTATACGGATGCATAAATCCTTCAATCCCTCGTCCATTCCAACAATGAAACAGTATTCAACAAGAAGTAATGTACGTTCCGTAGTGACGTCTCAATTGCGTTTTGTTAGTTTCTAGAATGTGTCATTTAGTTTAGTCGTGTCAATGCGGCGTGTACAATTACAATAGCTTTTATAGGAGTCAGAAATAAATTCTCTACATGATATGTTTAATACGTTTGTGGGTTTATACCCATTTCACAAAGTTAATGTACTTAAACCCTACAGAAAACATGTTTTTTGAGACCGAATTTGGTGTTTTGGGGCAAATATCGTAACAACTACTGCAGTTACAGCAGTGTTACCTATTTTATTAAATTTATCTGCTCATTTTACGTAAATTAAATTAAATTTTACACCTTAATTAACGCCCTACATATTTCAATAGGGATTCGTTTCTGTGAGTAATCTGAAACACAGATGAAATCTTTCGCCAGCTGTAACTCTCTAACGAAGCATTTCCAGACCTATGAATATATAAACTTTTTCCGTTATTTTTTGCTAGTGGAATCAGCTCAGAAAGTGCTCGGAACATGTATACAAATAACTTATTATTTTAGCTCAAAATAACTTTAAAATATTTTGTTTCTAGAGTAATTCTGAGTATTATTGACAACTACCAAGAAATACATTTTTCCTTTTTTTGGTCAGTATCTCTGTTGTCCTTTAAGCTACAGACAAAATAAAAAACACATTGTGTTTGCCATTATAAAGTAAACTTTTTGTCTGTTGTAATTTTTTTGTAAATTTAGCGGTTTTCAAGATATTTGATATTAAAAATTATAAACTGCCACCATTTTGAAAATATTTAAAATAATGCTTTTATTTTTCGTACAGTGATAAAAGGTTACGCAACAAATAGGTGTACAAAGTTTGAGCGCAATATCTTTTCTACTTCAAAAAATATTAAGTATTTTGTAAAAAACACATACAGACAGAAGAAAAAATAAGCCCCGTAGGCCCATGTTTATATTGTGAAATATGTTTGTCTGGATCCCAGGAACACATCCACAAAAGGGGTCCAGAGAGTTCGGGGACATCCTGTATATTATATTAATTATTAACTTATATATATTATATTATATTATTATTAATTATATTATGTTATAATGTACATTTTTACTGTATGAATAAATAGTTTGATCATGCAGATGCACCGCTTTCGTGAGTTTACGAATTTAAACATTTAATTTATACGTTACAGCGTTTCAAGCGACTATTTGAGAAATCGGCCTACTCACGAAAGTACTGAATATTATATTAGTAGAATTTGTTTGCACCTCAGACTATAGTCGCGGCTCACGCGCTGCTTCGTTACGCTCGTTTCGTCAGTCTATTTATGCAGCTAGTTTAAGCCTATTTATAATAACCTAGGTACCTGTCGACGCCTTACTAGTGTAACGTAGTTTTAATCCACGCTCCTTTTAGTTCGTTGTTAATACGGGCATGAATCACTGTCAGTTATAGTTTGATTATTGTAGTTCGTGCGTTTCTGAAGATGGCGACATTGTCGTCGAAACGCGTTTGAGTTAATAAACGTACTAGTTGTGAGATTCCGTGTTCAAGTTGCATTCCATCAATATATCTTGTCAGAAGTCAAGCTCAATATTTACTTCTTGTATTCTATTTGCGTTGTGCTTAATTGTGTCAAAGCAAGTTGGTTCAGTCTCCCCTTCAATTCAAGGCCGTAGCGAGGAAAACTTATCCGTGGGGGGGGGATCAGATCTGGACCGGGGATTGAATATAAACCCTGGTAACACGTTCACTGCTAAGGACGCACACGTGAGCTTGACACTGAACACTACGAGAAGTGGCCGACGCACAGTGCATTGCACGCCAACCCCCGTATTGGAAGTATTCTCAGTACACATTGCATTGCGTGCTTCGCACGCAAACCCCCGTATTGTGAGTATTTTCAATACGCAATGCATTCCAACCCCCATATTAGGAATATTTTCAATACACAATACATTGCGTGCTTCGCACGCCAACCCTCATATTGGGAGTATTTTCAATACACAGAGCATTGCGTGCTTCGCAAACCGACCCCCCGTATTGGGAGTGTTTTCAATACACAATGCATTCCGTGCTTCGCACGCAAATCCCCATGTTGAAAGAATTTTCAATACACAATGCATTGCGTGCTTCGTACGCCAGCCCCCGTATTGGGAGTACTTTAAATACATAATGCATTGCCTGCTTCGCACGCCAACCCCGTATTGGGAAACTTTTCAATACACAATGCATTGCGTGCTTCGTACGCCAGCGTCCCGTATTGGGAGTCCTTTAAATACATAATGCATTGCCTGCTTCGCACGCCAACCCCCGTTTTGTTAGAATTTTCAATACACAGAGCATTGCGTGCTTCTCACGCCAACCCCCGTATTGAGAGAATTTTCAATACATAGAGCATTGCGTGCTTCGCACGCCAACTCCCATTTTGGGAGAATTTTCAATACACAGAGCATTGCGTGCTTCGCACGCCAACCCCCGGATGGGGGTATTTTCAATACACGATGCATTGCGTGTTTCGTACGCCAACCCCCGTATAGGAGTATTTTCAATACACAATGCATCGCGTGCTTCGCACGCCAGTCCCCGTATTGGGAGGATTTTCAATACACAATGCATTGCGTGTTTTGTTAGAGTAAAGTATTTTTAAAAACCTTCATAGTTTTCTTATTTTAGACAAGATCAAGATCACAAGGGAGTAAAGCTGTAACCTACTGCATTCATGTGTATTGTACGTTGTAGTTTAATCAAGGAAATCTAAATATCAGTATGCATGCAATGCACAACGATGTAAAATATGCTGCTTTATCCTCTGTTGTGTTGTCTATCTTATAATTTAGTACTTTTAAACCTAGTATTAATTTTTACTGCTAAATTTCGGGATTTCGGGATTGGGGGGGGGGGGGTGTTGACTACGGCCTTGCTCCCTTTAAAGTTTAAACGTGAATGTATTTAACAATACAGTAACTATATAAACAGTTAGGGATCCATTTAGTTTAGTCAACACACAAAGTATGACAACAAATAGCAGAAACTAATTATACAGTGTTTAAATACACTGGATCGTATAAACTGTGTACTGTAGCAGTGTTAGATGGCAAAGACAAACCTTGCTGTCTCAATGTGTGCATACCGAGGGTGTCCGGGTGTAGGCTGTATTATCTGTTTAATAGTTGGTGTGTAATTTAACCGTCGTATCGTGGAAGCCGTTGTGTATACTTCTACAACTCTATTAATTTGACCTGTTTATTATACTTTCAAAATAAAGTAATCATAGGTCAGTTAAATAGGATCGTTTTAGGGTTTGTTAGTGGAAATAAATGTTGGAAAGTTGGACATCGTTTTGATCGGTTATTCTCCACCAAATTGAATTATCCTAGATTTGCACCATCTCCTTTTGCGTGCCTCAGAGGGGAGGTCAAACAAATCAAGAGATTGTATGACATTTTTTCACTTTTCTGCTTTTAATCCCTAAAATGCTAGGGAACATTTTATTCTTTTGTAAATTAAATCAAAATAAATACGAGTCAATTGACTACCCAAAAAGCTTTGACCTGAAAATATGGTTCAAGGGGGCACTCCACCATAAATAGAAAATTGTTTATTTTTAAAGCAAACCTAATTATTTTTTGTTTTATATATGAGTGTTGGTTATAGTGACTTTTCCATTGGACCCCCACCCCCCTACCAACGAATACATCCAACTCTATCTAAATTGCTATTTGAAAATATTTAGATACGTGTCTTTTTTATTTCCCCCAATTATATATTTTTATTAATTGCGTAAAACTCGTGAAAAGTTGAACATTGTTTGAAACGAAATTTTGTTTCATTAACGATATTTTATAAAATGTTCGACCTTTGAGAATGGTTTAACACTCAACCTATTCTGAAAACTAAGTGGTTTTACAAAACTTATTCGACTAGCTGAAAAGTTTATATAAGTAATCCTTAATAAACATCTTGTTTCAACAATATATTTGGTAAAAGATTCATAGTAATTCTAACACACTGCGAAGTATTTCATGTCCGCTGCATTAAGCAACAGTTGTGGGTAAAAGAATTCCGAGCTCCAAATGTGGCGTTTTCTACATCATTAATATTCTCTCGCGGCGAGGTGGCGCAAATGTTTTGCGGTCTACTCTACTCTGCTTGGGTGAATATTTTTCTCCTTTGTGGGAGTTATTACAACTCGTTTTTAAGTAAAATTATAACGGCCTCTCTGTTGAATATTTTATAATTCAGATAAGAGATACGTGAAATAGTTACACGAGTTAGTATGAGGTTTAATGAAATGTTTAAATTTAAAATAATAATAGACTAATGAAATAATTGTATTTGACTTAAAAGAATACTTTCTTACATTCTTGTATGATTGCATTTCTTTAAAATAATTTATTTAAATAACAATATTTATAAATAATAATAATAAATTATTAATATATACCAGGTGTCTTAAAAGTCCCCCCCCCCCATCTTATTAGTTTTCTACTAATGAAAATAGTCAGATATGCTTTGGGGATTGTTAACATGACCAAAAATGCAGTTTTTTTTTATTGTAAATTTTAACCCCTCCCCAAAATTGGAGTTAAGTTGAACATTTAGTTCTCATTTGGGTAAGTTCAACATTTTAAATGAGTACCCCTATTGAGTGACAGCTCATTTTAAAGGCCTTGATAAAAGAAGAAGATTGGCGGAAACCAGATATCTGTATGTTGACTCTATCCAACATAATGGCCAATCAAAGTTATAATTTTTCCCAATTTAAATAACATTAAAATGTTAAAGATGATACCTCTGTTATTTTTTACAAGGGTTTAACCCTGTAGGTCACTAAATGCAGTGACAGTGAAGCTAAGCCCTCTGGAATTCCCAGCTACTGAACTTTGGGTTGATACAACCTTGCAAATGCTATGTTATTCATAACTGTGTATGTTTGTCGACTCCTGATAGTAAAAAGTCCAGTACCGGGGAATTCCAGAGGGCTTAGCTCTACTGTTTTTATACTAATTAGAATGTTTTATAACTTAGATTGAGCGACCCTACTGGATGAAACCTTGTAAGAAATAACTTATGTACAACTTTAATATTTGTATGTTATTTAAATGGGGAAAAGTTATAACTTTGATTGGCCAATGTGTTGGATAGACTCAACATACAGACCTCCGGTTTGAGCCAATCTTCTTCTTCTATCAAGGCATTTACAATGAGGTGTCACTCAATACGGGTTCTCATTTACAATTTTTGGCTTACCACTTAAATACCCCATTTTGGGGGGGGGGGGGTTGAAATTTACGATATACCAAAAAAACTCCATTGTTGTTCATGTTAACAATCCCAAAAGCAAATCTGTCTATTTCCATTAATAAAAAAATAATAGGGGGTGGGACATTTAAGACTCCTGGTATGTAGGTATATATTACTACGGCCAAACCCGTTGGAACCTTTCATACATATATCTTGTTTTCTAATAAAGGTGTAGGATAAATAGTAACCTCAAATATTTTAAATGTTTTAAAGGTGAAACATTTTAATTGAACAAATCAAATTATTTTTTATATTTTACAACAGCAGTTTATAGTTAAGATTAAAAGAACCAACAAGGCTCAGGCCCACACCTAAACAAAAACCTTACCGAAACGTTAAAAATTGAAAAATAAATAATTGTTTCAAAGTTTGAAATCAACTGTTAACGGAAACAGCTGATTACTGTACCAACACAAAACATATTGCATTGTTATTTATAATGGCGATCCCGTTTAGGCATCCCGTACATGGCAGTAAAATATTTAGTTATATTTAGTAAAGCGTGTGTTGTTTCTACGACCAATAGATTGCGCAGTGTTTGAAAACGTAGACTATATAAAAAACACACTTGTACTTGAATGCGACGTTGTGTGAAATTTTCAAAGCAATCGGCAAGGAACTTTCGGAGATGTAAGATTTTTAACAAACGAACATTTATATTTTTATTTATATAGATATAAATACATATTTTATAGAATACAAAAATATGTATTTAATTTTCTTCTTACTTTTTTCTAATCAACGAATTTGTATCAAAGAACATTTGTGTCATAAATTTTCTAACAAAAACTTCCCAAAAAATGTTTTGTAATTTGTAAAATTATACCCCGGTTAAACAAAATATATTTGTACTAGGGGAGACCCCTGCGTGCTCCGCACGCCAACCCCCGGTGCGACCTACTAAAAACATATGTTATGTTTTATTTATAATAAAAGTGTAGGATTAATAATAACCTCAAAACTAAGATGGTAAATAATGTTAAATGTTCAAATCAAATTATTTCTTATATTTTATAACAGCAGTAACAATAAAGGTTAAAAGAACCAGTATTTCTCAGGTCTACACTTAATCAAAAACCTAACAAAAAAGTTATAATTAACCTCAAAACTAGATGGTAAATAATGTTAAATGTTCAAAACAAATTAGTTCGTAAATTTTATAATTTGAATAAATAATTCATTTCCTCCCTTATAAAAAACAATATTTACTTCCACAAAGCAGCTGTATTAGTTAGTTTCTTATTATAAACAGCTGTTTTGTATTAAAATGTTTTTATAACCTTCTGAATACTGTAATCATCGTTATTTACATCCACGAAATCAGCTGGATTAGTTTGTTTCTTATTATAAACAGCTGTTTTGTATAGAAATGGTTTTTAAATATTTTCCATGTTAATCTTCTGGGGAAAACCCGACCTTTGAGATTAGCTCACGCCATTAAGGATCAGAAGTTTTGACATCTAAAACCTTATTGCAAAACTACGAAATGAGACGAATTTTTTGAAACCTCAAACATTAAAATTGGTCCAGAAATAAGGGAGGAGTTGTGTTTACAAAAAAACGGCTTCACGTATTATATACAAAGATTCCTGCTTACTATTTTGCAATAAACGAATTCTTGTCACTACAAACTTTTCAGACATGAATTTTCTAACAAACATTATCCTTTAGTTTGTAAAGAGTTAGTTCCCTGATTAAACAAAAATATCCCCACCTTACGGCCTCGTATTACGGGCTGTTTCACTTCGCTCGTAGCGGACAGTCTCGCTTTTTATGGTAATGTAAGGGTAATTTTATGAGGTATTTTAAGTTATGATCGATTTCGGGCGAATCGGACGGGTATAAGGCTGTGTAAAAAATGTGCAGAATAACGACAATTTATTGTTGCAGATAAACCCACAAATACGTTTCATTCTATTATGATAAATCTTAAAAAATTTCGGTTTCCCCATCTCCCTTGCTAATTTGGAAAGCGTTTCAAATTTGTATAAGAAATTAAGTACGGTTGTCCCAAGAGGCTTCCGTAAACTTCAACGTTGTATCCAAACCATTTCAACAACAATCGGGCCTTGTAGTGACTTTTTTTAACTCTGCGGGAGACTTCCCCGATACTGTGATTTTTATTCGAAGTCGTTCTCCACGTCTACGTCAAATCCGGACATCCAAGAATAGATTCTGGATTTACGTAAAATCACAAAACTGAAGGCAATCCAATTTCACGCAGTCTGAGCGCATCCCTCAGCATTCTGCATACCTGCACAGCAGTGCTTGTATTGGCATATCGTTTAAACGGATCTGTCCTTCACAGATTGTCTGACATACATCCATTTCAAATTAGCGGTAACAATCTATATTCTGTGTCTCGTAACGCCCTTTTTTGTAAAAGTTCTATGAACGTGAAGAAAATTAATAAAATATTTATTGGTTATTGTATGAAATAAAAACTCACTAAGCAGTCATTGACATTTTCTTTTAAATAACTATTGTTCTAGATGTAGGATTTCTTTTGATGACTGTAGAAAATGTTCTGTTTTTTGTTTTTGTTTTGAATGCTAAACATCAAATCGTATAAAAGCGAGTGTGCGCACGTAGTTCATGGGTAACAAAATAGGTTACCACATGCAATTGGTTGTGCAAAATAACTATAATTTTAAAGACATTAGGGGGATTCATGCAACCTGTGTTAAGTATTGTAAACGTTGTAAGTGCGGTAAAATCGAGAAACTCGTTTGACAGAAGTGTGCTATTTAGAGTCGATAACACACTCGACTTTACAATGGTCTGGGGTCCTGTAAACCAGTGGTAACGTCATAAACTCTTGGGGAAGGTAATTTGAGGTTTTCAGCTTGAATCAACAAAACAGGTTGTTTGTTATAATTTTGTGTTTTTCTTGTTCTTGTTTTATTTGAGATGGAAAATAATAATAATAATAATTTCGAATCCAAGAAAAGAATTCGGAAGGAACCGGGGAAACGATGGAGCAAAGAAAATTAACATTTTCTCCTATCTTTAATTTCCGGGAATCCGACGAAGTTAGAGATAATTTTCTTCTTTTTTTACTTTCTTGTTGACCCTCTATCCTATCTGGCAGTTGACTATTTCTATACTGGCAGGCACATTTTTACTACTAGAACACATTTTCATCTAAAAACCTATCTAAACCATTTTAGTAAAGTACATTTATACATTTTCGTGTTCAGAAAAGTGCAGAGAACATTTCTGTGTATTTGATTTTGTTTGCACAAATATGTTAGCAAAAAGGAACCAAAAAGAGGCCTAATCTTGTTATAAATATAAAAAAAATGTAATATATACATTATTTAGTAAGTAGGGAATAAAATCTCTTTTACAAACTAAAGAATATGGTTAAGAGGCATATTCTAAACTTTAGTGATTTAGCCTAGATCAGGAAAACACAAAATATGTTTCCAAAACATGCAGAAAATGAGGCCTAATTTTATCTAAATTATAATTCACAAATTATAAAGTGCGTACGGTATTACAGTTTCAGTCTAAAGAACTGTAAAAAGAGCTATGTAATCAAAATAATGTAATAAACTATATACCAAATCAATCTTTAGAATGTTCCGAGTACAGTAATACATAAAAATATAACAAGTAATTCTTATTTTCTAAAAAGAACCCCTATGAATGAACCCATTTCATATTAATTGTTATGCCGGTAATAAATTACTTAGGTATAATATTCTTCAATTTATTATTTTTTGAGTAGTAAGGCCTTCATTAATTTCTGGAACCTCGGAGGGGACAAGGCTGCGGCGTATCCTGGACATATTTTTATTGTAATTTTTTTTTATTAGAAATCCTTCATTACAATCAAATTGAACAATTAAATGAGGAGGACTTTCCCTTTCTACTTGTCTTTGGTGTGTCAATTAAAAGTTATTTATTTGAACAAGCACACAAACTCACAAAACCTGAACAAGGTCAACCTTACTTTAGCAAATAACACTTTAACACATTTGCACAAGGGGTCCTTCATTCAAAATCAAATAGCAGTCTACTATTTTAACAAATATTAACCATTTACAACAGGTTGCATGAATCCCCCTATTATGTTAAGTATGTTGAGCAGCTGTCAAAAATAAACCCCACTTCAGACATATGACAGCTGATTTCACTCATCATCTGTTAACAAAGATAGCATAGATTATACTTTCGGGTTATGCACACAAGTTTACAACTTCAATCAAAAGAAACTTCTTTGATTAAATGTCTGGATGTTGGTTGTTTTTTCAAAACTTTTTTGTATACGAGTTATACAACTAATGTAGGCTATGCTATGCTGTATGGTTGGTTTTGAGGTTATAAACCGTTGAAAATGTATGTTGTTTTATAATCTTTTTTGTTTACAATATTCATGACGAACACAACTTACGCCTAAACTATAAAACTATACTTTAAACTATAACTGTCTTGAGCTATTGGTCTGAATTATTGCTATTTCAATAAAAGTTTGAGCTTCTGATAAAATTTATAAACATAGGCCTAATGTTGATGAAAACTTAAGTGAATTTTTAAAGTGAACAGTAATTTAGTTTTTCTAACATGACTGTATTTAAAAGTGTGGGCTTTAAAATCGTTGATTTAGTTAGGTTATATGATGTGTGTAATATGTATGACCTTTTGTTTTGTTTTCTAAAATTTATTTCAGGTCTTTGAGTAAAATGTTTAATTGTTGGCTCCGTCCATTTACCATGTTGAAAATTCCCTGACAGCATATAGGCCTACTCAGTTAGATATAATGTCTTGTTCAGTTTTTTTCTGGAGAAGGAAGCAAACAAGAAAACACTGTAAAAAATATAAATTTTCAACGACTTTCTAACCTAAAAATAATTCATATAACCTACGTAATACACTAGAGGGATCCGACACTTGCTCGCTTCGCCAACCCTCGTGGTGACTCGCGTCGAAGCAAATGCAAACAGATTATACACTCGATGTTGTACATACGTAAGTAACATATAATGTAACAGCTGATTCCACCCATCATCTGTAAATCCAGTGTAGATTATAGTTTGGGGTTATGTTTAAAACTGCAATCGTTATAATTTCTTGTGAAGTTGATTTTTTTAAATATGAGTTATATAACTAATGAATACTATAATGTTATAATATTTACTTTGAGGTTATAAACTATATATAAATACAACCTTTTATCATCAATATATTATTGAATACAAATTTAAAGAAGAAATATGCTTACCTATTCGTTTAACAGCTCATTTCACCCATCATCTGTAATACTTAAACAAGCCCAGTGTAGATTATAGTTTGGGGTTATGTTTAGGTAGGCCTAGATAAGTAGGCCTTAATGTTGTTTGCTGTAAATAGTTTGTTTTTTAAATTGTGTATTTCTAACGTGGAATATAATTAATCAGCCTGTGATTTTACCCGGCGGTTTATTGGTTTTATATAAATATTCCTTGCTATTAAATTCTAATATATGTTATTTATTTATAACTAGGATGTAACATAGTGGTTTCTTATTTTCAAATTTCTTAATTTATTAAGGGTTTATTCTCTAGCTTTAAGGGAAGTATAACAATCAACATTTTTACAGAAGTTGTTACTTAATTTTCACCCTTTAGCAGCAGGCGACAAAATGCCAATCTACTAGAATTTTGTTATGTATGTTGTAAGAAATAAATGTACAAATTTTCAGCTCACTAACTTCAAGGAAAATATAGCAATGAATTTGTATTGTTTTAGGGGTTGTTATCACATTTTCACCCATTAGCAGTATGCGACAAAATGCAAATATAGTTTACTTTTCTATGTACCTCATAAGAAATAAATGCATAACATTTCAATTCTCTAGCTTTGAGGAAAGTTTAGTGGCCAGTTTTTTCAGATTTGTAATTTAATATTTTATGTTTTTACTTTTTTTAGGCCGTCGCTGTGGACTAATTAGAAAGCTCATTCACACCACCATCGGATTAATTTGAAGGTCTGTTGAATTATTTATTTTCAAAATTTGTTGCTTTAGTATATACAGGTAGTTTTAGGTAACTTTCATACTTGATAGTGTCGTATTCCTTTAGTCAAAACAATGAAAAAATTTTCATATGTACATAAGTCCGTAAATGTTCGTTGCGTTTTGGTTGCAAAAACGAGCTGTTATAAGTTTTCGGGAAACTAGAAGGAAGTCATGTAAGCTTGTTTTTCGTTACAGTAAAATATTGACTTGACCATGACTTTTCATTTTGGAGACGGTTTCATTTATACATAAAATCCTGAGTTGCTACTTATTATAAATCACATATATTCTCAATGTCATCATTATAAGACCATGCAAACGACACCATCTCGCTTTGAGCCAGACAGTCTACAAATATAAATGTAGGATGTTATTCTGCACATTTTATTTTTTGACGCGAACTTATAGCTTGCTTGGTTCCCCCACAATCGATTATCAAAATGTAAAATACCATAGAAGTACCCGGTTCAAAGCCATTTGGTGGACCCTACCACGGTGTTTTCGTGCGATGCACGCAATGCATTGTCGGTTGAAGGTACTCCTAGTACGGGGGTTGACGTGCGAAGCACGCAATTCTTGTGTGTTGAAGATACTCCCAATATTCGGAATGGCGTGCGAACCATTTTGCAGCTATTCAGCACCGTCGTGAATAGACCTATTTCCCAAATTTTTGGTCGAAACCCTAAAACATATGAATATAAACTTAATTTTGGAAATTTGCTCAACTCACGTCAGCGGTTCAGCTGCGTGGTCGAATTATTTAAATGTGGTATCTTATTTAAATGTGCGAGGAAAGCGTTTGCAAAAATTAAAATTTATATTGTTTTTTTCTTACAAACGTTTACATCTTTTGCCTAACTGTGACTGTTAGTTCTTCTGCTTTTAAATAGGATTTATACAGAACTATAGTCATTTCTCTTGTAAGCGCCGTGGTCATCCGTAAGCGCACCTTGTCTAAAAATTGCGGGCGGTGAATCGGATTTTACCGTTACACGTTTTCTGTCACGCGTCACCCTCTACTATAATGTATATAGTACACATGTGTATATAGCAGAGTATATAGTTTACTTGGTAATACCTCTGAAATGGACATTGTGCTTCCTTATTTCGTTAGTTGTGTTAAACTAGTTTACTTGGTAATACCTCTGAAGTGGACATTGTGCTTTCTCATTTCGTAAGTTGTGTTAATATAGTTTCTATACTTTTGAAGTGTAAATCAGAATATAGGAATATCGCCCTAGAAGTTTACTCTTCTTACGTGTGGTCTTAAGCTCACATGGTTTAAAAAAAATTAATACGTGATTCAAATCGCTTTAAAATTGCCCACTAAACTGTACTTTTAAACGAACGATAAACATCGGTACACCAATGGTCATTTCTAAAGATCAACTTGAAGCTCCACTGCACTGGGTACAACGACACGTTACTAGGGCTCAAATTAAGGACTGTTCGGTAAATGTAATTCTGACAAGTTACCTATAAGCCGAGAAATTACATTATAATCACCTAATATAAATAACAGTTATTATCTCGACTAGGGATACCATTTTTGGAAAAAAATTTACACAGTATAAGTTTTTCATGTTAAATTTCAAATTATTTTGAAACGATGTTAATATGGTTTCATTTAACACCAGAGGGAACCCCTGCGTGCTACGCACGCCAACCTGTTCGAACCTTCTATACACATAATCTGGTTATGTTTTCTTTATAATGAAGGTGTAGGATTAATAATAACCCTAAAACTAAGATGGTAAATAATGTTAAATGTTAAAATCAAATTATTTCGTATATTTTATAAAAGCACTTATAATAAAGATTAAAAGAACCAGCAAGGGTCAGGGTCTACGCTTTAATAAAAAACTAATCAAAAAGTTAGAAATTAAAAAAATAGTTACTTAAAAGTTTGAAATCAGGTGTCAATGGAAGTCAGATGTTTTACCTGTTATTTTATTCAATTGGTTACTATGGTAATGAATGTAAATACATTCAAGAAACATTTAGGTTCATCAGTCTATGCCTACCTAAGAATTTTTTCCGACTAAATTTAGAAATATGGAAATAAAAATGATTTTATCAAAAATGAATTATAGCCTATGTTACTCTGGGATAGTGTAGCTCTTTATTAGTAAAACAGCTATTTTTTCAATCGGTTCAGTAGTTCCGGAGATTACCCCCCCCCCCCACCTACATACGAACAAACAAATTTTACCTCTTTATAATATTAGTATAGATGTTATTTAATAGACGGAAAGAGATATGCAAAATCTAATTCGGGATAGATTGTTTTGAAAGTCACACAGTCCGATAGGGAATCAAAAGGGCTGCGTAAAAGGTGTCTTGACATTATTTGATAAAATGTAAGTTTATTGAGTAACAGCTGGTTTATCTCTTATTTTATTCAATTGGTTGCTATGGTAATTCATAAGTGTAGGCCTAACCTAAGAATTTTTTCCGAATAAATTTATAAATATTGAAATAAAAATTGTTTTTATCAAAATTAATTAATAGCCTATATTACTCAGGGATAGTGCAGCTTTTTATTAGTAAAACTATGTTCTCAATCGGTTCAGTAGTTCCAGAGATTAACCCCCTACATACGAAAAACAAACAAACAAATTTTACCTCTTTATAATATTAGTATAAAAGAGTAAGTAGATAAATAAGTAATTTACTTTACTGTCCTTATATCAACAAGCGCAACCACAAACATGATTCATTTTCGAATCGCATTTCACACTCATAACATTTCCCGAAAATACCCTTTGAGAAACAAATACCATCGGAAATGTTTGGTTTATTAATTAAAATTAATTCAGTTAAATTGCTTTTCAGAGCTCTTTGTTTCAAAGGATAATGATCGTATGATCCTCTTACCGTATGATTAATTTGACATAATTGCTCAAAGATTGTAAACAAACTGTACCGCGGCTTTAATATATTTTACTTACATTGCAAATTGAAATGAATTGAAACCATCTAGAACATTTTAATTCACTATAAAAAGCAAATTTTGAAAACGTATTCGTAAAATCATCACTCATGACCTTACAATAATGCAAGTTGGGGTCTTTTCTGTTATATCCCCGCATTTACAAACTATTTTGCTATGGCAACAGAAATGCAAAAATAATAATAAAAAAAATACCTAAAAGGTTCTAACCTAAACTATTTAGTCACAGTATGTTTACCTGTATTCCACATTTAACAGTAAAATGTAAAATAACGTCTGCAAAAATATTAGCTAGAGTCGAATAGTAAAGTTACGCGTTTCCGATAACCCTTATCTAAAATCAACAAAAACTGGAAACTTCCGTCCTTATATGTTATCTAGTAGATATAAATAGTTATTTGGACATTCCTGATTAATCCTCATTCTATAGAAAATAGTTTGAGAATAGAAAATAGTTTTAGAAAATAGTTTATAAATGCGGGGATATAACAGAAAAGGACCGTAAGTTGTACAGTTTATCTATATATACTAATAATATTATAAATAGGTAAAGTTTGTTTTTTTTGTTTGTATGTAGGGGGTAATAATCCCTGGCACTAGTGAACCGATTGAAAAAATAGTTTTACTAATAAAAAATCTACAGTATCCCTGAGTAACATAGGCTGTAATTCATTTGGATAAAAACCTTTTTTTATTTTAATATTTGTAAATTTAGTCGGAAAAAAATCTTAGGTTAGCCCTAGACTGTAAAAAAACACATGTATTTACATTTATTACCATAAAAACCAATTACTGATAAATCAGCTGTTTGCTTCAATATTTCCATTAACAGATGAGTTCAAACTTTGAAGCAATTATTTGTATTTCTAACTTTTAGGTTAGATTTTTATTAAAGTGTAAACCTGAGCATTGCTGGTTCTTTTAAACATTATTATAACTGTTGCTATAAAATATACGAAATAATTTGATTTGAACATTTAACATTATTTACTATCTTATTTTTGAGGTTATTATTAATCGTACACCTTTATTATAAACTAGGGGAGACCCCTGCGTGCTCCGCACGCCAACCCCCAATGGAACCGACTAAAAACAAATGTTATGTTTTATTTATAATAAAGTTGTACGATTAATTAATAATAACCTCAAAACTAATATGATAAATAATAATAAATGTTCAAATCAAATTATTTCTTATATTTGATAACAGCTGTTATAATAATGGTTAAAGGAATCAGCAAGGCTCAGGTCTACACTTTAATACCCTAACCTAAAAGCTAGAAATACAAAAATAATTGTTTCAAATTTTGAATCAGCTGTTAATGGAAATATTGGAATAAACAGCTATATTATGTTATTTTACTCAATTGGTTGCTATGGTAATAAATGTAAATACATGTGTTGGTTTATTATTCTAGGCCTAACCTAAGAATTTTTTCCGACTAAATTTACAAATACAGTATTGAAATAAAAAAGGTTTTTATCGAAATGAATTATAGCTTATGTTATTCAGGGAAAGTGTAGTTTTTTATTAGTAAAACTATTTTTTTAATCGGTTCAGAAGTGCCAGAGATTACCCCCTTCAAAAAAAAAAACAAACTTTACCTCTTTATAATATTAGTATAAATGTATGAAAAGTTAATAGAACAGCCGTACAACCTTCCAAAAATCACACTTATAAGGTTTCTCTTCTATGTGTGTGTCAACGTGTATTTTTTATAGGTTAATAAGTCGCAGATTTTATTTAAAAATATAATTTACATTAACTGTCATATTATTTTACAGAACAGCTGTTTTATGTTTTTAATTTATTTATTTAATACCAAATGTTTTAATGTAAACAAAGCAGATGTTTTTAAAATTCTCATGTATTTCTTATTTGGATTTTTCGTTTTTCAGGGACCCCAAAAACCCCTTAGTTTTTAATTTGAGAAAAAACTTATATTTTTCCCTCGTTCCTTGAATCGATACCTTTAATTTGATACCTCTCCCATCATCCTCCGATTTACCAAAATCCCACAATTTTTAATCTAAAATTTCGCTTACAGAATTATATATAAGGATAAAACATAACATTGGGAGAAGGTTCTATAGGGGGTTGGCGTGCGGAGCACGCAGGGGTCTCCCCTAGTATAAAATAAAAGCGGCTTTGTCAAGATTGAATTAGTAACTGACATGGAATCAACGAAGAACAAAAATTACTTAATATAAAAATATAATAAGTATATATTATTATATGTTCTTATGGGATCATAGACGCACACTAAGAAAGGATTTTGTGAAATTTGTATTTTAAAGAGTAAAAATAGTAAAACTTCGGGGTTTACACTCACAGTCCTGTAACAGATAAAACGGCTGATTCGGATTAAAAGCTTAGCAGCACATTTTTTTAGTACATTTAGATTCATTACCATGGCAACCAACTTTGAAAACAGCTGTTTTAGATTAGGTTAACAAAATAAAAGCAAACAAAACGTAAACGAAAAGGTTTACTGTATTTTCAACACTTCAAACGTTAAAAGCTTATTAATTAACATTTAGGTTAGGCGTATTAAACACAGTTTTAGGTTAGGCGTATACTAAAACAACACAAATTTCTTGAAAGCATTTACGTTTATTACCATAGTAACCTACTTGGCAAATTTAGAATCGGTTAATTTTTTAACAACCAACAGCATTTTTAGGTTAGGTTTATATTGCACTTTTATTAAAAAAAAAACTTGTCATTTACACAAAAAAAACCAGGCCCTACTGGGCATGCGTCATGATCTAGGATAACATACCCCCCAACCACCCAATACTAAATCCAAGTGCTTCTCTAATAATCAATCGTCATTTCATTGAAAATATAACATTATACAATACGCCACGGAGGTTGATGAGCGAAACGACTAGGCGTGGATCCCCTAATCTCTCTCTATATATAATTTCGTAAGCCGAATTTTGAGAGAAATATTGTGGGAACTTGGAAGGTCGTACAAAGCTGGGAAAGGGCTCAAATTAAAGGTATTGACACGAAGGAGCGGGGGAAATATAGGGTTTTCTCAATTTACAAAACATTTATAGGGTTTTCAGGAACTTGAAGTTACTAAAAATCTCCATAAGAAAAACATTGCAATGAAAAACAGCTTAGTATAATTTGCAAACAAACAAATATTTGAAAGAAAGAAATTGCAATGAAAAACAGCTAAATATAATTTGTAAAGAAACAAATATTTTAAAGGAATGCATTGCAAT
>JAGFPH010009369.1:0-18467 GCA_018207615.1 Philaenus spumarius | reverse complement strand
CAATGAAACGGCACATTTGTCAACCGAGATAACGCCTACAATATCATGTGTTGTGACAGATTTCTTTTCACCATTTTGAAGAGAATAGTTTCACCTCTCTAACGGTGTCTTGTTATCACGTAATTCAACGTACCCAATTATATAAATGTAATTGTTGAATTTTTAGACCCGTGCATTGGGATTTATGTAAATTAAATTAATACTTGTTTTGTTTTTTAAATTATGTTGTGTAATGTTTGTTGTGTAAGAACTTAATGTGATATTTTGACGTGCATTAAAATAATGAATTATTGTTTTATAGATTTTAAAAGTGACTTGAAAATGCCTGATCGAAAGGAGAAACGTACGTTGTCTTATTAAATATAGAGACATTAAACAGGACCGTGAGCAGCAACAAAAGTGGTACACAGGTATTTATGAAATATATAGTATTCTAAATTATGGTTTGGTTACCTGGGGTGGTGCTTTCAAGTCTGAACTAAAGCAATTAATTAAACTAAAAACTAAATTAATAAAATTGCTTAATACTAATAATATCATACCTAGGATACAACAATTGTGTTTCACCAGATGTATTATGTATCACTCAAGCCGTAGCCGGGGGGGTAAGGGAGTCAACCCCCCCCCAAATCCCAAAATTTAGTAGTAAAAACTAACACTAGGTTTAAAGAGTGCAAATTAAATTATGAAATAGACAACACAACAGAGGATCCAGCAACATATTTTACATCATTGTGCATTGCATGCATACTGATATTTAGATTTACTTGATTAAACTACAACGTACAATGCACATGGATGCAGTAGGTTACAGCCTTACTCTCTTG
The DNA here is from genome assembly GCA_018207615.1 of Philaenus spumarius. NCBI lineage: Eukaryota > Metazoa > Arthropoda > Insecta > Hemiptera > Aphrophoridae > Philaenus > Philaenus spumarius. The sequence goes on along the minus strand of JAGFPH010009369.1, from coordinate 17,640 downwards.
TGAGCTTGATCTGATCTGTTAAATAAGAAAACTATTAAGGTCCCTAAATACTTTACTCTAACAAAACACGCAATGCATTGTGTATTGAAAGCACAGTAGAACCCCTCTTTACCGGCCTCGGATCAACCGGTCCTCGGATTAACCGGCATATCCGATGGAATAACAGTTTTTTCTCTAACAGATTATGTTGCTGTAATTGGCCGAAGTCTCAAACATTGATTGTTTGACGGACATTTCCCGGAAAATGAAGTGGGGTGATGCAATGTAGTGTTCTCATAAAATTCCAATCGCCCGGATCCCTCTAAGCCTAATCCAAACTCGCGGCCAAAAAACTAAAGTGTTGTGACCGGCAGAACAGGGGAGGGGGAGCGTGAGTTTGATTCCCCTCTTGCTTCCGCGGCAACTGTATTTTTTTCTTAGACTGAATTGACAAAGCGGCATCCTTTGTTTCTTTTTCCTCGCCTGTTGCTTTGTCAGAACCTTTACTGAATTTCGTGGGAGCAAAATATTTAATATTTGTAACATATTGACTTTAAACAAATCTTTGAAAGTTAAAGAACAGAAAAATATTCGGTAACTGATTTTTTTTTTCTAAACAATGATACAGTATATGTAAATTCAGTTTTCAAAGTTTATGTAAGTTTAAAATGTTTAATTTGTTGGTGTTTCTTTATGTATGTACTAGCTGACCCGTACGGCGTTGCCCGTGGTGGTTCGTATTTTCAGTCTTTTTAACGTATTTGTATTCTTTTTAAGTGTTCAGTCAGTGAGCGGTATTTGGCTTTTATATATATAGATCTTAAATAATAAAAGCACTATTGTCATAATAATAAAAGATCTGAAATTATGATTTTAGTAACTTTGATCCCCCCAAACCCCTCCTAAAATTTTGAAATTTTAGGAGGGGTTTGGGGGGATCAAAGTTACTAAAATCATAATTTCAGATCTTTTATTATTATGACAATAGTGCTTTTATTATTTAAGATCTATATATATAAAAGCCAAATACCACTCACTGACTGAACATTTAAAAAGAATACAACTACGTTAAAAAGACTGAAAATACCAACCACCACGGGCAACGCCGTACGGGTCAGCTAGTGAACATATAAAAAGAGATATTCCACAACACCATACCAAACATCTTCTATACCCTAATTTTATACTAGCCTAACCACCATCAAAATAAACTTATGAGAAAGAACAACATATAAATAGTTACTATAGTTATAACTGTATAACAACTGAGAAGCTGTCAATGATGATGGCGAATTGGATATTGACAACTAAATGTTTTCTACATGAAATTTAATTATTTTAATAAATAGCCTACAATTATATATAATATATATAATAAGTTATTTTCAACAAAAATTGGTCACTGCAGTGCCATTGCACTAATATCACTGCAATGTTACTTTTAGCTAATAAAATATTGCAATTAAAAGATTTTATAAGAAAAAAGTATAGCTAGAATAAAGTCTTTGATTTGTAAACTCACAGAACTTCTATCCTAACACCGATAGCTTCTAAAGTATTAACACTATATAGTCCTAAATAAAATCAATTTGTAATCTTAGGAAAAGTAGGTCCATCATATATTCAAATGATGTCTACAATACAACCTTATTTAATACATTTAAAAAATCTGCCCAGTAATGACACAAATATATAAAAACTAACCTGCCCACTTGAAATTTAAAATAATAGCTCTGGCATACAGGGTCTAGGTTTATCTTTTTTTTTAGGAAAAAAGAGTAGTGCTGCTAACCTAAGGTTATTGTTACCATTTTAATGTTGAACTGTAAGTCTAATAGGAAACACTATACAATACAACATTAATTAAATAATATAAATGCCTAAAAACAAATACGTAAAAAAAATTAAAAGAAATATTATTTAAAATTTATTCAAGAAAAGCACCACAACACAATTTCAAGACGTTAGATCGGCCATCTTTCAAATACATAAATAAATCATTTATAAATGTATTATACGCATTGAGCATATGGCGTAAATGTTTGATTACAGCAATGCCAAATGTAAGAATCCATCACGTTTAACCCAAAAAAAAAAAATGTTTACTTTTAAAATAAGGAATTGTTCATTTATGTTAGTAGCCTATCAATTGAAAAACTTGTAAATTTTGCAACATCAATTTAAAATGTCTCAACTTAATATACTTACAAGGTCTCATAATTTAAAGGTTTTTTTTTAATGTATTAGGCTACTTGTATTTTTCAAAGATTTTTTATACATATTTATATTATTTAAAATTGAGTTGTGGGGTGTTTATTTTGAATGTTTGGCGAGTTTGGAAAACATAACAATGTAATAAAATTTAAAACAAATATTGCATTATACATTACAATTATGTTGAAGAGCGATTTTGTGCGTATAGTATAGTACAATATCTCTGCCGCAATATTTTGAGGAGGTGAATTTTAAATTTTACCCCAAATATTAAACTAGGAATAAAAATTATTGAGCTGAATAAGTTAGTAGGCTATAATAAGTTAATAATGATGTTAGTTATAATATAACTTTGTACTTCTCCAACAAATTTTAGATGTTGATTTATAGTTGCCAGATTTAGGGAAACTTTACATACGAGACATTTATCGAAAGTTTTCATTTCTAATATAAATTTGTCTTTCTCGATTTATAGTTGAAAAGGGGTTTATTCACAATTTCATAATTTTATTGTGTTAAATTATAACAGATAAATATGTTAATAATGAAAAACATAAGATTATTAGACCTGTAGGTATGTTTGAAACACTCAAATTAAAGCACATATTAAATAGAATGTAGTACACGATTTGTAGGTAGTTTTATGTATTTAGAGTTTTTATATTAAATGTAAGGCTATTATATAGATAATTCCAAATTATTTTATCGATTTAAAAACAAAGAACAAATTTCATAATAATAAACAAGAGTTTATAAATATCAAGCCAAAATATTCAAATTATATCTCTAGGCTACTAGCTAGCCCAATCCAGCTTTGCACGGATAGACAAATCAAAGTTAAATATGGGGATTTTTTGGTAACTTTGACCCCCAAACTCCCCTAAAATGTCGAATTTTTTTGAAAACATTTCTTAGCGAGCACCTAGGGCCCTAGAGGAAGATACATAGGCCTACCAAATTTCATTACAATCCGTTTGGTGTTTTTTTTTAGTAACTTTGACCCCCTAAAATTTTGAATTTTTTGAAAACCTTTCTTAGCGAGCACCTACGGCCCTAAGAGGAAGCTACGAACCAAATTTCATTCCAATCCGTTTGGTTGTTTTTGAGATTTCGTGATGAGTGAGTCAGTGAGTGGTATTTGGATTTTATATATACAGTATATAGATGAGTAACTTAGCTTAATTCTGATAAACTCATTTTTAATTTAGGCCTACTATGTAAATATTATTTATTACTGTCTTAAACCCAACTGCCTGTCTCGCTATCATAAATTCATAGACAATAAGTTAATTGACTAATTCAGTTTACTATGTAGGCTAAATATTATTTATTACTACCGTATACCATCTTATTGACTAAATTCATAGAAAATGATTGACTACTGTAATGCTAAATTAATAACATGAGACATAAAATTAGTAGCCTAGCAATAAAGTTACTTTATTCTTCTACTGAGCGCACAAGTCAAGTGTCTAGAAAACATACATATGAAGAACCGGTACCAGTAATAAATTTCTAATAGACCTACTTTTATTTGTTTACATTAAATTAGTAGGCTATTGCAAACCATGCATGCACAAGGAATTGTTATTTCTTGACAATTCGTGGCCAACATTTCTAATCAATTTCCTGTTTTAATTTTATGTATAACTCTTCAATAAGAAAAAAAAAACTAGGCTACCTGTTCTAGGCTATGAATATTTTTGTATAATGTGCTAGGCCTAGGCTATAAGAAATTAGGCCTATGGTAAAATTCCACTTTTATTCACAATTTACCAACTGACTGGAAACATATTATTATGCAAGCTAAATTATTGTATCTGCAGTGCTAAAAGTAGCTGTAAAGAGCGAGTAGGACCATCCGTGTCGAAGTTGATGCAATGAATACAAACAGCTGATATTGTTGAAATGATTACTTGAATAGGTAGGCCTAATAAACAACAACAAAAGCCTGAACATAAAATAACCTACAGGTCATAGTATGTTTCTATAGCACATATAAAGATATATACGAGTAATATATCACATTAAATATATTAACTCCATATGTAGGCTATGTCAGAATTTAGTATGAAAATAGTCACTATTTGTTCCACATGGAAAATTTTAGCCACAGTTTTTATCCAGACAATTTAACCTTCAGAGTGACAGTTAAATGACATAATGGGATAAGCCAACACACAAAGTGTTTAATAAAATTAAAATAAATATTATTATGCTATTTATTTAAATGATTGAGAAACTCTTTTCGCCTATAAAAAAACATTTATGTTTGTAAAAGGTCACAGTTACATAGGAGCGCTTCAGCGCTTTAAATGAGAATTACATAAATATACTGATATTACGTTTTACAAAAATTCAGGTCTACAAAAATGTACAAGAACCAAAATTGCTGTCTAGAGTAGGCCTACATAGGCAAATATGAAATGTCATAAAACATAGAAAAATGTACAATAACACTTAACAGATATTACCTTATTTGACAGGAATTCAATATTCATTCAATAAAAAGTGATCTGATCCTAACAGAACTGGGTGAACTATACAGTTTTAACTCAAATGACACATAATATAGGCCTACTTATAAAAACAATTCGGACCCAAATTTATGGCCTATGCATTTTTTCCATTGATACCTCAAAATAATAATTTACCCACTTTAATTTGTAAGATCCAGTAGGTTTCATTAGTAGGCCTACAGACCATATTGTGTCAATAAACCTACATTTAGTTCCACATCATTAGTCTAATTTTTTTATTTGTACAATTTTCTTATATTAAAAAGGTATAAGTTCACAATATACCTCCTCCCTGCTGAAATCTTGTTTAAACTTTGATACCACCGTATTTTTCTTTTTTTAATAATGTTTAGTAGTTTTATTACGCCTAGGTGCATATAAATAACAATTTTATTTTAAGGTTGATCATATATTTTTGTAATTTGTATGTAAGAATAATATAAAATATATAGATTATACATTAAATACACGATATGTGTAGGGCCTACGGCTTTACAAATTAGAAACTTATAGCGTGACATGGGAGACGTCACGTAGTAATATAATTGCATTATTTGTTTTTAGCACGTTTATTAACGACAAATATACAAATGTATTGATTGATAGTATTTTTGTTTTCAATTTCTGTATGAATATTATTTACGAGATATGTATAAACCTTTACGAAAATTAGAAACAAGCTGTGACATCAGGTATAACAGTAGGCCTATCATGTTTTAGCAGATAGATTGGAATATTAATCAAGTGTTATTATATCTTGAAAATACACAAATCATTTTCATAAGTATCTATAGTATCGTTTAGAGACTACCAAAAAATACAAATTTAGTATTTTGCTGTTTTGTAACCTGTATCATAATTCTTCAAGTTTGTTTTTCTGATAAATTTACAATTACAGTGACTCTAAATTGTTCCGCTAAATGTATTGGAAGAGGAGAATAATGGGAATAGTGTAATTTTACCATGTTGTGTAAAACCTTAGTGGGCGCAAATTTACTATTAGACCCTAGGCTAACCTATGGCAACAGAAATGCAAGAATAATTAAAAAAATCCGGAGTCTAAAACTCACCTTACAATGAATAAAAAAAAATAGCCTAAAGGTTCTAACCTATAGTATTTAGTCACAGTATGTTTACCTGTATTCAACATTTAACAGTAGAATGTAAAACAACGTCTTGTCTACAAAAATATCAGCCTAGGGTCGAATAGTAAATTACGCCCCTAGTGAAATATCAATTCTTATGTATTTAACTTTCCATGAAGCAAGTTTATTTTCAAGATGTTTTTTTACAGTTTGTTCAATTAAATTTGTAAAATTATATTTGCTGTTATACATTGATTTATGACGTTTAGTAATAGAACTAAACATAATGATTACATTCTAGAGCATTTTCTTGCTCATATGGAGGTGTATTGTAAATCTAAATCAGTAAAACAATTAGGCCTATAAAGGCATATTATTCCACGAAGACTTGGGGAAAAGTAGGCTTATAGACATAATGATAAGAATGTATTATCTGTAGACTAATAGTTAGGTACATAACTTTAGGCCAATAATAAGAGTCCTAAGCACATCATATGACCACAGGCCTAGGCTATAGGTATTCATAGGTTAGGCTAAGTTATGTCAACTAGTTTTTTCTTCCTATAATTGTTTTAGGTTGTACATAGAGACAGTATTAAAACCCAATCACAAATTAAGTTCTATTCATTAGATATTTAATTAATTACTTTAAATGCACAATATGGAAATTATTGACAAGTTGATAAGACCCCAAATGTTGCAGCCACTTTATACTCGATTATAAAATGTAAAGATATAATAAGTTATATGAAAACAATTTTAAATATCACACGAATAAATATTTCTGTATTCCACCTACATTTCTATTAGCAGCTGCGGTCAATTTAATTACAGAAACCCCTGAAAAGTGTCTGTAGGCTTAGATGTGCCCGGTCCAGAGAACTACACCTCCCACCTTCAAAAGCCGACAACACATTTTTCATAAAATTGACAATAAGTTTCTACTTACATTAAACCATTAGCCGACTCCTTCCGCTAATAAATGTAACAACACAAACACAATTTATTAAACAAAAATTTGACGTTAGACTACAAACAAGTGAACATAAACGTAATTTTAATACACACTACAACTTCTGGCCCATTGATAGCCATCTTTCTAGGCAGGCGACAAAAACCGAGAACCGATGCATGAAACGACCGAAGAACCAAATCGAGGTTCTGTTCTAAGCAAGAAAGAGTTAGCTCACTACTCCACTGTCTGTCTACTACGTTTCACTATCCATAGGATAGGCAGGTAAATTTCAATGCGCATGCTCTCATTTTATTATATAGTGAATGATTCTAAAATTAATATAATTCATTGCTAACTGTAAGTTGGCCCATAAAGGTATTTTACAAATTGTTACTCAAGTTTTAATTTCCAGAATTTCCAGCTGCTTAGAATTTCCCAATTGCCTCTACTTTGAATCTATAGCTGTGGAAACTGAGACCAACAATGATGTAGTAAAGTGAATTATGACTTATAAAGGTATTATCTAAATTTTACCCTATGGCTGTAATTTCACTAATGCTCAATACCTTATACAAATATCCACCTCATAACAACCTTATGTATGATCTTATACGGAAACAAACGAACAACAATGATGTAGTGAATTACTTCTCCCCGATCGCGAATATCTAAAAGTCGAATATCGGTAAATCCATGCTGCTGGAACTTAATAAATCTGAATTATAAATATTATAATATTATCTACAACTTCTGTCAAAATATCTATTTAAACTAATCTTAAAATTTACTCGCATTTGGGTGAAATCAGAACTATAGAGATATGAAATTTATTTTGACATGAATTTCAAACGTTGGCGAAATTGGTTAATATGTGGAAGTCAGCTGTTGGAATCATTGGGATTGAAATATTGAACAAATGGGGTGGAGCTTAGCTCCTCTGTTGCTGTTCCTGTTCTGCTTTTGCTATCAGCCTCAGCCAAACTTACCCCTTTTAGGGCCAACTTCTATCATATTAGGTCCTGTTGTTTTTTTATAAGTTAGGTAGGTTACAAATAATTTCAATTCTTTTATAAAAAATGAGTTTAATATTGCATGGTAACTTCAAATTATGGATCTTAGATAAATAATTAAGAGATAGGGAGGGGCTGAATATCAAACCTTAAAATATCCATATAGTATTGAGCAGTTAATAACAATAATTAGAAACTTGCCAAAATGAATAAAACAGTAAACAATATACTTTTGCATTAGACTGATATAACCTGTTAAATAGAGGGTCAATTTATTTTAAGTTTACAAGGTTTGTTTTATTTCTAAGCTACAGGGTAAGTAAAAATAATTATTTTAACAACCATTTGTAAAAAAATAAGCTTTAAATAGTATGATTTCAAAAGGAAAAAAAATTGTGTTTTTGATAACTAATTAATTGATGTCACTGAATTAGCAGAGCTATATTTTTATATGTATCTAAATTGCAGGATAGGACTCGATGACAAATTTAAAATCAATATTGGGACCCAAAACAGTTTTGAAAATTTCTTCTTGTTAATTCAAGCTATTCAGATCCTTTCGAATTGAAACAATGAGGAGATGTCTTTAGGTCAACAGTCGACTCTCCTCAAGCTCTTCTAAGCTTTTGATAGTTTAAAAAACGGAACAGCATATCCTAAACACTGGTGAATTATAATATACCCCGTTAACCTACTTTCCTCTTTTTGGGACCTTGTTTTAGAAAAAGTAATTAGAGGTACCAGACTATAGTCTGTTCAGCGAATGTTTGCAGTAAAGCTCTGACTATTGTCCGTTTACAGTTTAGTTGATAGCATGAGCAGGCAATGTCCACGCTATCGAAACAGAGATCTTACGCTAGTAGCCCGCATGAAAACACCACAACCTCTTAAAACTCATTTAAAGTAGTTATTAGGAATATGTAATGGGGTTTACTCAAACATGAGGTATGTTACTAAAATGATGAAATTTGGATCTTGAATTACTTTAAACACTGAGATAAGGATATTCATAATTCAATGTGGTTGTGAATAGGAGCCGATATAGTTAGGTCAGGTAGTAACGCGGCAAACCTCCACAAGACCCATGCTATCAACTAAACTGTAAACGGACTATAGAGCTGGCAGTTTTACGTGATCAAGAGCTAATCACACGAGGGTTGGTCATATGATCGGCGAGTGACATGGCAGGTTAACAATCAGTCAGTCACCTACTTTCTATTTTTTTGTACCCATGAATATTTTATGAAAACTTTTAAAGGGATTTTTAGTTAAGTTCTGAAATTTATCATAATTAGTAAAGGATTAACAAGTGTAGTATAAAGGTTTTAGAAAATGGCAGAGAGGGTCGCTAAACAAACTATACATAATATGTTACGAATTGCAAACATATTGTGAATGACAACTGTAAGATAATTTATGTTTAGGTTTTGTTATTTTTAGTTGGCATTGTAGGTTAGAAATCCTATTGGGAACTGTAAATCATGGTAAAAATTATGTTAAAGTACATTTAAGTTTGTTGTTCTATTTCAGGCATATAGTAAAGTAGATTTTATTTTTTTTAAATGCAAATGTTTTCTTATAAAATACATATTTAATGTATTTAGATATCGAAAAGTATTGCTTATCCAACATGACACTAAATTTAAATAAGTATTACAAATTAATATTAGCTCATTTAAGGAAACTATAATAACTCCTTTTAAACAAATATTCACATTTAGATGCTAATAATTGATAATCCATTATAACACAATGGTAAATTGATAATAAAAGTTACAACAGTACACCAAACAATATCAGGACTACCTACCATATTTTTTTCTGACAACCTAAGAACTTCTACTGATGAACCTGGGTAGCACTCAAAATCCAGGACATTTAAAACATTTGTAATATTATATTGCATCGCATTATTTCAAGTGAATAATTTGATCTGTACTTTAGCTGCACTAAAAACTATTAAGTAGCCTACCACTTGTACTGGCCAAATCTTCACTTTAAAAATATAACAAAATAATATTTGATTCTTGAAATGATGTTTGATACAAAAATATTTTGTTCTCCTTAACTAAATTGTTAAGCTCTGAGAAAGAAATTTCACAATAATCAATTTTTTTATTGTTTTAACAACAACAACCGGATCTTATCTTTATCTTTCTGACAACCGGATATTGTTCATTAATGAAATAATGTTTTCAAGTGGTATTGTATGATGAGAGAGGTAAGCACATTACAGAATTCTACTACATACTGTAGCTTTGAAAAATCTTGCTCATAATCACATTTCTTTCAGTTGTCAGCCGATTGAAGCAAAATTGATATAACTACAAGAAGTATAGAATTATACGACCTATAGAAATACAATTGTATTTTACCATTATGTAATTTCAATTACATCCAGGGTATTGCCTTGAACGAAATACAAACCAGAACTGCCTCGGAATATCCCAGAAGTTTGGTAGCCCTAAATGATATTCGCTAAAATGGGTAAAAATGTCCAACATAAGATGGATTAATCGTGCTTTCAAAACAGTGTTATTAATATCTGTTAGGTTAGACATTAATGTTACCCACAGGCCCGGCCTGGCCCACCGGGGCACCGAGATGTGTCCTGGTACGCCCACCTGGCTGCAAATATTTTTAAAAAATAAAAGTGATGGATTGTATTATATATTTTACTCTAATTTGATTATTGCGCCCATCAAAACACTTCCTCGCCTTGGTTACAGGAAAGTATTGTTCCGCATGCCAACGTAGTACAGCAAACTCATCTACCAGCTACGCTCATTTACAGCTGATTGTGATGCAATGAATAAACAATTAGCAAATCTCAGTCCGCACGCGACCTCAGAAATTAATGAGAAGTTTACAAAATTTTTAAATAACGAAGAACAAGTCATAGTCTATACAATTCAGTTTATCATAATACAACCTCAAGAAAGTCAAAATGTTTGGTGTAAGAAATAAAATGAATATTGTTTACCTAAAATTATTCCTGATAACAATTTTGTGGCAGCTCGGTTGTCACTCGGTTGACAGATAGAAAAGCGACACTAGTTTTGTTAAAAATGTAGACATGCCTCTATAGTCATCATTGTAATTAATCATAAATGGTTAAGACTACCATTTCCATAGGCAAGGTACTTTGAGTCAACTAGTAAACATCCGGATGAGTCGGCGAAATCCATTCGCCTTTGATTCCTCGCTTATTTTACCGGGACCAAGTGGTAACCGATCTGTCAAGATTAGGAATTTCGTAGAGCTGTAAATAAACAAATTATTGATTTTCTAAATCATTTCTATATATATTGTTTTGCAAATAGATATGATGTTAAGAGTGAAGATTTGCATAAAACTACCCGTATACTTACATTTTTGTTTCATATATTTAGGCTTAAAATTGCACCGATTTTTCTACAAATTCCATACCCCTCAAACCCCCCCCGCTCCTTTCCTTTCAACTCGTCCACCGCCCCACAAGAAGGTTCCCATGCCGGGCCTGGTCACCCGTGATAATTCCATAACTTTCAAAAACAGGGACAATTGTTAACAAGCTTATAATTGAATCGATTTACGTATAAAAGCATGAGATAAGTTTCACCATTATACCCAAACACACTTATTGGATTTTCTCAATAATGGATGTAATAATAATTGTTATGGTTAACCTTTGTGTTATTTTATGTTGGTTAGCTTGCATAGCAAGTTCTCGGATTTATATACAGTAGAACTCCAGCTATCCGAATCAATTGGGACCGGACCCCATTCGGATGATTGGATTTTTCCCGAAAAAGGGGTCTATTTTAATCTTTTCGGGATTGGCTTCGCGTTTACTGGAGTAAACTATTCGCACATACTACGGTCGCGTATACACGTTTTATATCTTTAACGTTTGAGTACTATCATCGCGTTAGCACGTTCACTGCTAAGGACTGTATATAAGTTTATGTAAAGTTATTTTGGAGTTAAGGTTTTACCATCTGAAATCACTCACCATTATCATGGATATTTTGAATGGTAATATTTTCAAGTTTTGGGGGCTCCACCAGATCCTTCTTACGGATCAAATTTCAGCTTGGCATGTGACGTACTCCAAAGAACTAGGTAGAAATAAGTACAGAGATGTTGTCACAAAATAGTTAAATATATTTTGAAGATTTCTAAAAACAGTTCCTACAATGATTATTTTTCACAAAATAGTTATACATGTAAATGTGATACAATTAATTTCTACTCAATTTATAATTCCAAAAGTAATAAAATTAAAGTTTACATTCGTCTAAGGAGGGCGGTGCTAGTTATTTAATCTCCCACTCTCAAAGCCTTCAAATCTATGTGTCTTATTTTAATTATTGAATTTGAAACTACTTCTAATTACTAGTACATCATAAAGTCGTTAATTTAAACTCTGACAACTCTTCTTTCAGTTAATCATTATTTGAATTCATCACTATAGTGCTATAGAGTAAATAATATTACTCACAAAGCTAGTCTGGCCTGATTCTATAGATTCATTTATTATGAATTTATTTCAATTTTATTTTATAATATATTATTATAATTATTTAGTTGTCGCTGATGTTAAAGACGTTGGGTATTGGTGTTTCAAGTATTGGTGTTTACTTACCAATTCTTACAGGACGCACATGTGAGCTTGACACTGAACACTATGAGAAGCGGCCGACGCACAGTGCATTGCGTGCTTCGCGCGCCAACCCCCGTATTTTGAGAATTTATTCGTATTTATAACTTTTTAGGTTAAGTTTGTGTTTAAGTATAGACCCTCGCTGGTTATTAACCTTTATTATAACTGCTGCTATAAAATATATGAAATAATTTAGATTTGGACCTTTAACATTACTTACCATCTTAGCTTTGAGGTAATTATTACAAGCTACACCTTTGTTATAAAGAAAAAAAACATATATGTTGCAGATGGTTCCAACGGGGTTGGCGTGCGGAGCACGCACGGTTCTCCCGTAGTAGATCCATAAAAATAACAAATATGATTTTCTTTTACAATAGTCGGTACAATAATATTTTACAATATCTGTAATAAAACATGCAATGAAAATAAGTATAATAATTGTCCTCCTTCCACCACTTCCTTCCTAGCTGTAATCTTGCCCAGTCATCAACAGCCTGCATAGCTGTTGCCTTAGATATGCCACAGAACGGTTCAGTTCCTATGAATTCAGAAGCTACTGCCTTATTTGCCAGCTTATCTCATTTCCACCTATTCTAACCTGCCCTGGTACCCAACAGAGCAGGACCCTGTTGTGCTCCGCCAGTTCTATTGTGGACTTGACGCTTTCCCAGACTAGTTTTGACATGAACTCGTACGAGCTCAGAGCTTTCAAAGCTGTCTGGCTGTCTGAATATATGCAGACTTTTTTATTTTTGTGCCCGAGTCTGAGGTTTTCTCTGACACATTCCAATAAAGCTGGTTGGAATACTGATGGGTGTTTCCCCACCGGCAGGACACATTCCTGCCTTGGTCCACCTCCACAGACTCCTGCACCTGTACTCCCCTTCATTTTTGAGCCATCAGTGTACCATTCCAGCTCGTTCTTGGGGAGAGCGCTCCTTCCTTCTACCCATTCCTCGCGGTTTGGTATTACCACGCTAAAAAGGTTTTGAGAAGGTGTGCTGAATTTTCATATGGTCTGTGATCATGTCCAATGACCGATCTCTAGTGACCAATGTTGTTAATCTGGAGTGGCCCAAGTTCCTTGAGTTGTAGATCTAGAGTTCCTCGCATTGAAGGTGATGAGCACTCTTCCTCGCTGATACCTTTATAAAAAGGTCTAACGGGCGAATGTCTAGACAGCAGTCCAGAGCCACACTGGGAGCACTACTAATTGCGGGTGTAGTAGCCGGGCAGGGCAGATGTAGGCCTGTCACCAGCCTTTCCACCTCATCCTGGATCTCTGTTCCTGTCCACCACACAATGGCGCCGTATGACATGGTGGGTCTCGCCACAGAAGAGTATAGAAAATGTACCTCCCACTATGCATTCGCCTGCTCGCCATCAGTGACCACTTCCTCTTTCGATCACTCCATTGTGATCCAAAGGTCGGCCTCTTCTCCAAGATTACGCCCGGATGATTTACCTCTGTTGCTATGTTGATCTCATTACCTCAAAGAATTGGACTCCAGTTTCCTCTTCAGTTTCCTTCTCCTGGTAAATGGGATGACTAAATTCTTGTCCAAACTAACACTTAGTCCTGCTCTCTCACACCACTTCTCTACAGTACCAAGTGCCATTCCAAGCAGCTCCGTCATAATTGGTACAAATTTGCCTGTAACTAGTATGACATTACCATCAGCGTATTCTTGAGCATACACAACAATGTTTTTGAGGTGGCGTGGTGTTGGGGACCTGGTCTGCAAGTGGATCAGGGCCATGATCCGAGGCAGGGTCGTCGATTCCTCTCTACATGGTGAGACTGAGAAGGGTGGGGGGAGAGTACTTCCCCCCTGAGGACATCCTCGGGTCACTCTGACCTCCACAGTCTCGCCATATAATTATAACTTTTTACATAATGCTAGAAAAAGAGTATGTAAAGATATTATAACAATATATAATGTATGTAATAATGTTATGTAAGTATTTGAAGACATATGATATTTTTGTTAGTCATTAAAAATTTTGTAATATTTTACACAAAATAAAACAGTATAAGTTAAAAACTTTTCAGTTGTGCTCCTAATGGATAATAATAAATGCAAAACACTGGGAGTTTTTCCTGGAATCTATCTACACACATCTTGTTTACTTTTCCCACAAACATAAAGTAAATATTGATCCTCATGTCATCCATTCCCATTAGTTTTAATATGCATGATTTTATTTAGCGTGATTCTGTCTTTTGGCGAGTAACTGTGCTTAATTCATTACTGTTCCTTTCTTTGAGTTTCTTTAATATTATATTTTTAATTTATACTTATTTCTTAAAAATAAAAAAATATATATTTTCTTAAACTTTAATGTGAATCTACATTATGTATATCTACACATAGGCTATAGAAATTTGGAAAATTATACTGTTTGTAAATAGATAAGTACAGTAGTTAAGAAAATTTTTTATTTAAAAAACGTTAAGGACAAATTTAGACATGAATTTTTTATCAATTAATTAATATAAATAGAACGAAAACTAAAAATCTAATAATTCACATTTTCCGGTATAGGTCTAAAACTAATCAAGCCGCAAATTATTTGAATCTGTACCAACAAATCAAATAACTGCATGTGCCTTGCTAATAACTAGAGCCAGGATGTTTAGGCGTTAATAACACTTAAAATAGGCAGGCAAAAAAGACAGAAGGAAACACAAAAAAGGCACTGTATATTGAAAAAAAGGCATACTATATTTTAGCAACTAATAAACAAATAATTCAGGTAACTTACACTTTACTGGTTACACATTGCAACAAGGTATTTCTTTAAATTGTCTGTTGTTAGACTTTGTCTTCTGTCAGAAAGAACTGGCAGCACACACGCACAGTTGAGTTATTTGTGCGAGTAGGCTAAACAAGGTTTACATATGCCTTCTGCATATTTTCAACCGATACGACTACAAGGACAACAATAGGAGGAACCTTTTTTTCTAAAAATTGGAAACAGTTTATTCTCTCTCTCTCTCTCTCTCTCCCTCTCTCTCTCTCTCCCTCCCTCCCTTTTCGGTGGTTACTATAGTTGTGGACAACGAAACTCTGAACCAGGAAAAGGCTAGCATCTAAAGGATGTACAGCGGATGTGAAGCGATCCATGTTCAGAGTTACGCTGTCCACAACTAAACACTCCTAATTCGTAAGAAATATAGGCCTACATCCGTCGGAGAATTTGGTTTCGTAGAACAAGCTTCCGACTTATTCCCGTTCCACTCTGGACACGTTTTACTGTACAAACATTATTCAATTTACTTGCAAAAGGCAAAAGTAGGCTTTTATAATTCAAATAGGCTGAAAGAGCGTAAAAAAGTTAAAAAAGGCAAAATTAAGGTATTTTGCCAAACATCCGGGCTCTACTAATAACTAACTATTCGATTGCTTGGATATTCGAATAACCTGTGCCGCTATGCCTAACCAGTAGTTTATTCGAATAGCCCATCACTAGACGGTAGTAGGGACACCGTAGACGGTAGTGAGAGACGTGTCTGCCAACCTGACTAGTTCTACTATGACTACAAGTTGGCACATATAAGAAACGGCAAGAGCTTAACATCTGTAAGGACATCAGCTCTCTTATTTTAGATAACTAATTTTGCCTCTGTATTCTGTGTCACTGTTAGCCTATACGATAGAACAATGCAGATAAAAATAAACACATAACTTAAAACTGTTTACAGACTAATAATCCATTTCATTTTAAACTTCAGTAAATTTAGTAAAAAATAAGAACCATCGGCCGTCCCAGGCCCAAGGGCTGCCCCCTCTCGTCGGGCCTGACCAGTTAGAAACATTTTATTAAACTTAAACATTGTTGTATTATGAGGCTAGGTTTGTTAAACTAGCTTCTCCAAAATATTATAATTATAGCCCGTCTCAGGTTAAGTTGAGGCAAGGAGGGTGGGTCTCAACCGTCATAAAACTGACCCTTATCAATGCCGCCTGTAGCAAACTAAAGTATAAAATTGCAATTCTGTGTGTCTTAAGTGAAAATGAAAAAACGATATCATATTTCGTTTCATGATATTTTCCAGATAATTTTGATACCAAATTTGATTACATTTGGCCAACTTTGAGCTGTACTAGCATTGTAAACTTTCTTAGTTGAATCAACATTACTAATACGGTTTACAACAATAAAGCCACAAAAATGTACTAGAGAAGTTCATATTTAAAAATGTAATAAATAATCATTATTTGAGAAAAAATTCGATACTGTATCGTTATTTATCATAATACAAACAATTGTGTGTTTGTCCCATGTTAATCGGCCGACTTAAAGTGTTGTAACTGGTTTTTTTTTCAATACAACAAATTACAAAATTAAATTTTTATTATTAATGATAAAGCGGTATTAATTATATTGCATTAATTAACGCAACATAATAATAATAAATAGTAATAACATATTACAATTACCATATGTGATAGTTAAAACTTTCTCTCTGCGTTTCGGAGCTCATTTAATTATTAGCTGTTAGACCTTCGTAAATTTTTTTATATTTTTGTATTTTATAATTTGTTTGTATTTATTTTTTTTTACAAATATTTAGAGTTAAATAATGTACATTGTTTCTTTATCAATCAATCATAATATATCGAAATTCATTCAAAATATTTACAGTGCTAAGTACGTTTGTCTTAATAGTTGGACTCTGCAGGAAGCTCCTCGGCTAAGATTTCCTCTTCTTCCAATTCACTGTTGCTCTCTATGTCTTCCGAATCACTTGAGTTGTTGAGGTTCACAACAATACGGTTTTCATCTGTGAATCCTCCAGTGTCCTTACACGTTCAACAAATTTCTTCCATGTTTCGGGTAACAGGTTTGATATGTTATTGTTTAACATTACTTCGACATCATGTATGTTATACGAAACATTATGCGATGCGACGTTATTCTTTACTTCTTCAAATGTAATCAAATTTGGTATCAAAATTATTAGGAACATATCATGAAACGAAATATGATATCGTTTTTTCATTTTCACTTAAGACATACAGAATTGAAATTTTATATTAGAGTGTCCTACAGGTTCACTCAGGCGGCATTAATAAGGGTCAGTTTTATGACGGTTGAGACCGACCCTAATTACCCACCCTCCTTGCCTCAACTTAACCTGAGATGGGCTATAAATATCATATCCTGAATAAAGCAAAAGTCTGTTGATCAATTAATCAATTATGTTTTTAGATTTGTTATAAAC
>JAGFPH010009368.1:0-37622 GCA_018207615.1 Philaenus spumarius | reverse complement strand
AAATCATGTATTAAGAAAATCAACATCACAAGACCAATTGATTGAAGTAGTAAACATAACCCCAAATTATAATCTTTGCTAGGTTTGTTTTAGTATTACAGATGATGGGTGAAATCAGCTGTTATATTATAATGGTACTCACGCACGTGCGTACGGATGGTCGTATACTCGCTTTTATAGGAGTTGATAAATAGCTGAAATTGTTTTTTTTATGTATTTGTATGTAGGAGGTAATCTCTGGAACTACTGAACCGATAGAAAAAAATAGTTTTACTAATAAAAAGCTACACTATCATTGAGTAACATAGGCTAGAATTAATTTTGATTTAATGGTTGAAACAACCCATAAAACAATAAATATTAATAATTGTCATACTTTCTTTAAAGCTAGAGAACTGAAATTTTTACATTTATTTCTTACACGATACGTAGAAAAAGTAAACTAGATTTGCATTTTTTCGCGGGCTGATAATGTGTTAACAACGTCTAAAACAATACAAATTATTTGTTAAATTTTCCTTAAAGTTAGTGAGCTAAAACTTTGTACATTTATTTCTTACAACATACATAAAAAAAGTAAAATAGATTTATATTTTGTCGCCTACTGCTAAGGGGTGAAAATGTAGTAAAAATGTTGATTGTTATACTTTTATTAAAGCTAGATAATAAACCCTTAATAAATACATTAATTTAAAAATAGGAAACCACTATGTTTCATCCTAATTAAAATAAATAAGACAGATTAGAATTTAAGAGTAGGGCTTATTTATTTAAAATAACCTGTTTGCATTTGCTTCGACGCGAGTCACCGCGGTTGTTGGCGAGCTAAGCGAGCAGAGGCATGAGCCCTCTGGTATGATCAATGACGTAATAAGTTAAGGAAATTTATGTACACAAAAGTAAAGAGTTATTTAATAGTTCATAATCGAACCTTATAAAGGAATACTTAAGGTTATGATTTTTCTCACTTGCTTTGTTTTGTCACTTTGCAATTGCAACCCTCAATCATATTCGTTTAAACAATCGTTTGTAGAAGATAATCATAGAGTAACGAAGTGTCCTTAATTAATTGGAAGGGTATTAAGGTAACAAAAATATATTGTTTCAGTTAACGAAGCTTTGCTGTCCATGCATGTAATGCAGTTATTATCATTACTAAGGTAATCTAATTATGTTCAAATGGTTTCGTTAATTACTCAGGACTACGTGACTGTATCAATGTTATGCCAGTGTTCCAGTAGGCTGAAATTAACACCATTCAAGGGAGCGGAATAACTTAATCAGTTTGATTGTGATTCAGTTCTCAACAGTTCGGATGTTGCATCCAGTGGTTCTTTCTGAGTGATAATTAAATGTTTGACTTCATTAGTCTTATCAGAAGAGTGCAAACACTTCATGTGATTACTTTATCTAGTTGAAAGTTAAGAGTGTTATAAATAATTACGAAATTTGATATTTTCATTGGTTTTTTTATATAAACGAAAGATAAAGATAAACAATTTTAGCATGTAATGTTAGTCAAAAAGTGTATAGATTACAAACCATTAGTAATCTATACAAAAAGTCAGCTGTAAAAACGATACAAATATTTATAAATGGAAAAAAATTAATGAAAAAGTAACGATAGAAATATGCTGTAGGAAATTGAATACAAGTCATATTTTTTTATGTGTTTACTTTAGTAATTTTTTTCAATAACAAATATTGTTACGGTATAAATTTATTTGTACCAGACAATCGAAATTCTTAAACAAATACCATAGACTACAGATATCATAGAAGATTTGGAAATAAACATACATAGAGTAATTATGCCTATATATACAATTTCATTAAGAAATTCTTTTTTAATCTTTACGTTTCGTGATTACTCATCAAGTTTTAAATCTAAAATTACAAATACATTGGCAAGTTCTGAATGATTGAAAGTGTATTTGGTACTAACTTATACCAAACTTGTACTTCGATGTGATTGTATCACTCATTTAAATTATTTTATGAAAACGTAAATAATGTAATACATTTAGCATGTCTAAATAGTTTTAAAGTATGAAAACATAACTTTAACACACCTCTTACACCGTCATCATTAAATTTAATGTTGCTGGCCGTGTACAAGGATCATAATATTGAACTATATAATGTTAGCACATAATCTACTCGAAAAAAACAAACTGAAAAAACACAAATTACTTAAGCCATTAACTTACTGTAAAGCTGAGATGTAATTTGATCACGACGCATTACTGTGGCTAATGGACAACTTACAAAATTCAGTTCTCCCACGCTGTTTGTTAAATTGCATTAAAAAGAACACAAGTTTTATATTTTGAAATTCATCTTCTGTCCCTAAAACATTAAAAAGCTAGTAGAGTATCTCATTATTCATTTGGATTTCTTTTTTAATAATTGTAACTAACATATAAACATATAATTATAAAACAATAGGGTTGATCCATTAACATTTAAATTATTAAATAATAATTACATTAGTTTTCTTATATTAATTAATAACCAAGGCTTACTAAATATCATGGTTTAGCTTAGTTAAATAACAAACTTAACATAGCTCTTATAAAGTTTCCTAAGTATCTTATAAACTTAAAAAAAATACCGAAACGGAAGAATTTAGCATATTCTCTTTTCTAATAACTTTGTTCAGTGTGGTTATTAACTACATGTTAGAAGACGATAATTTTATAAAACAACGGAATATACTACACATTAAAAAATAAAAATATGCTTATAATAAGTTTGGTTTATTAATATAACTTTTTCAGGAAATATTGTAAAATGAATAACACCTGATTTTTTTAACCATTCATAGTATTTTAGAAATACTTAATTCTATTAACATTATCTCACGAGTTATTGTCTTATTTGCCTATATTTATTATCTACTAGCTGGCCCGATTCGGCTTTGCACGGGTAGACAAATCAAAGTTAAATGTATATTAACAAAAAATGTATATCAATAAAAATATTATACTATGTATTTCATATGGAGATTTTTAGTAACTTTGACACCAAAAATCCCCCTAAAATTTCGAATTTTTTTAAACCCTTTCTTAGCAAGCACCTAGGGCAATAGCGGAAGTTACATACCAAATTTCATTCCAATCCGTTTGGTGGTTTTTGAGATTTTGTGATGAGTGGTATTTGGATTATACATACATAGATTACTGCTTCTTATCCGTCTATAAATGGTATTTATGTAAGCCTTTAAGACAACTTTGCTCGCATTGAATGTATGCAACAGAATCGTGCATATCCATCTCTGTATGAATGTAAATCAAATAAATACTAGCACATTAGTGCTGCAAAAATACACATTTTTGTTGTGTCTACGTATGTGTGTTGTACTATGTATATACTGTACAAATATATGTAGAGTAGTCGGGTCTGGTTCAATAGTTTGTGTACACTTAAATTATTATTGGCGAGATTTGTTGAGCTATGATACACATTTTATTTAACTACTAGTGAAAACTAAATAATTATTAATTAAATCTACATGTTTTTGTAATATATTTGAAGCTTTATTATTATATATGATCAAACAATTAAAAATACAAGGGAGATCTATTATCGGAGTTCCTATAAGAAACATTTCAACCATTACCCGGACTGACACCAGAAGAAGCTATACACCAAATAAAAACAGACGAAGTGGAGATGTTACAAATGATTTATAGAAAGATAAAAAAAATCTTAATAAATAAACATTTTAAGGCTATGACTTGATAACATAATGAGAAAACATCTTTTTTGCCAACCATAATTTTACTATATACAATATTTTGTGTATACAAAACAACAAGTATATAATGTGTTATCGAGAAAATAAACTTGATTCCACAGCATGCATTTAGCATTTATAGAACGTTTTAGAGCCAATTACATAGAATATTGATTATAATAAAAAATTTATTGACGTAATCAAAGGTAGTCTAAATTATATTTTTAGAAGAGGGTCAAAGATTTGACAAAGTTTGTCACAATGGCTTAATTTATAAAATACAGCGTTATCTTTGAAACCGTTTTTTTTACAGGTATCTGTCAAATCAGACAGGGAATGTAAAGTTAAAGTTGAAGTTTAAAGCAATGTTTTGAATAATATATCATCTGAAGTACCACAAAAGTAATTTCTCTAACTTTTATATACTAGGTACATTCCACAAGTTGCTTGCAATCACGGCCATTCGCTGATGATTCCGCGATCATGGAGACTGAAGATACTGTGGAGGAAGCAATCAACAAACTGAAGATAGTCATTGATAAATGCAACGCGCAGGAGTTTGAATTACTCAAATTCCATGTATATTTAGATTCGTAAACAAAAACTTAATTCGATTCAGGAATACATAATCACGAATGACGTAAATCATAAGAAATATCCAGGTATGAGACTTACGAATCTATAAATAACACCTAGAAAAGAAAAAGGTTGAGTTAAGGACTAAATTTAGGAAAATGAATCGGCCACTAGGTAGGATTTCTGAATTCGATATTTCAAAATAAATACATCATATTTAATCAAATTGTAAAACCAGTTCAGACTTATGGGTTACAGCAATTAGGCAGTACAAAAACATATTAAATACGAAATGAAACCAGTCACTATAAATCATAACTTTTAGAGTATCATAGTTGCACACTGGTTGGCCTGCAATGACCCTATTGATTGCGATCTTATGATTTACAGTATCATTGACAAAATTTGAAAGTCCGCAAGAAAGTTTTAGTACACACCTATACTTCTCAAGCACAACAACAATGAAATGCTTCAGATCCTAGACTACAGTGAATACGTGCCCTAATTAAATTAACAAATCTTTCTGACCTTCATTTTTTAACTTTTAAATCGACAAAGTCAAGGTTCTTAACGTGTCGAAGTCGGTTAATAAAAAGGTTATGTAAAATAAATAGATTCTATAATTGTAGTTGTATAATAATTCAGCACAAAAACAAATATTTAAGTAATCAAATTTTTACATTATGGTCCTCAATCTTTCTTTATTTTTGTAATATAAATCGCGTTAAGTTTTCAAAAAGTTTGAAGTACAGAAGAAATTATTTAAATATAATTTTTAAGAATATATTTGAGTTGTGCTAAATGTAAGTCTACAAATGTAAGTACTGTTTAAAATTTTAGATTAATACTATTTCCGTATTTCACATTACTGAGATTATTTATAGAATATTCAACAATTTATTTATTTTGGCGGTTCCTATATTGCTAAATTTGTGTCAATTAATATGTAAGTTAACAATACTAAATATAAAACTACTTATATTCTAACTTTAAATGTCTTATAATAACTATACAAAATGTAACCCATAAGCCTAGAGCAAGAACTAATAAGACTAATTATTGTCTTTCATATTAATATATATATATATTTAACTTACATTGCCGATGTTCGTCTAGCTAAACAATTTAAATGTACGATCAAGAATAGAGATAAGTAAACATTACTAAGTTGGTGCTATCATGCATAACTACGGTTTGAGATAGCCTAAAATACATTACGGATGCTAAATAAATTAACGAATGAAGATATTTACTGGGTGGTGAATGGAGAAATAAATAAGCCAACTTAAAACTAACAAAAATCTAAGATGCTCGTTCAATTCCTAAATAATTTCGTGTTACTTATGTTATAGTTACAATAAAGTTTAAAATCACGATATTAACTATTGAACAGATATGTTTTTTCTGCAACTACTTCTACAGTCAACAATTATTTAGTAAGCTATAACTTTGTAAAATTGTTTATTTTGTCGATTTTGAACTATTTATTTTGTACGCTAAAGCGTATAAAAAATACTATTCGTATAAGAGCAGTACAGCAGTACTCTTCGACAGTATGAAACGTCTTATATAATATATAAATGTAACAACTGCAAGTCGTGCCAAACAAAGCTACGACCACATTCATGTCATGAATATTATTTGCATTGTGGGGTTAAAAAACGTTGTAATTTTTTACAAGAAACTTCATGAAACATGAGTAAAATTACAAAATACATATTAAAATAATTTGAACTATATCAGAAAAGTAAATACCCAAACCAGCCTTGCTATGGAATTGAAAAAGGGGTGATAGCTAAAACACCAAACGAGCAATTAGCAGTAGATTTGTGTGGTCCTTTTCCCTACGGTGATATAATAATGAAATAATACATATTAGTCACAATCCATAAATTTTCAAAATTTGTTCAAACATTCCCAATGAGACGAGCTACCTCAGGTGTAATAAAATATATAATCTAATATTTGGAACAATTTGGCAATCTAAGTGGGATAGCCTACAAACTGATCATGGTATACAATGTCTCAAACTGCGATGGATTACATTTTGTATACAATTTGGGTATACATAAATTGTTTGCCAATCAGAAGACCCAACAGTAGCATGGTGCAAAGGGTGAATAAGAAAGTTGGAAGATGCCTGAGAACGTACTGTCATGATATTGATAACTATATAACTTGTAGCACAACATTTCCAGTAACTGAACAAAAACCAAATTTAGGCACGCGTAGAAGTAGTAAAAATTTTGTGCAATTTTTTTTTCAAAATACACAAACGTTTTGTAATTTAGTTAATAATAGAAGTGCAGAAAAATTTACATCAATTTCAAAATTTTATTTTAGAAAACACCAGTTTTTATGTTCCTACTACAAAAAACGCTGACAAAATTAAACCTATTTGGAAACATTATTTAGGAATATATCCTTTACCCAAAAATTGTATTTTATTACAACAAATTGTAGAGAATAAATCAAAGAATTCAACTCTGTACTTTAAAACATGACATAACACAATTTTATAAAATCGTTTCACTTTGTTTCGCTAAATTTTAAACAACACAACACAAACGCTCATTTGTTCAAGGCATACAGTTCCAGACGACGCGCCCTTTAAGACATTCGGCTTTGACACACGGCGCAATGGCGAAAGGCTGCCCTAGAATGATTCTTGTTTTTTCAACTTTTAGCTGCCGAAAAGACATTCTTTTAACAAAATTCGTATGTACTGTATTTAGTTTCTTAGGAGTAAAACACAAGACTGGAGAAATGACTAATTAGAGAACTATTTTAATTAAGAATTATTTTAATAGAGCAAATAAAATTAATAATAATATTTTTAAAAAGTTTTTTTTTAACACTGAGGCCTTTTTTAGAACCTATCTTTTACTTAACCTTAAATAACGTATTTCATTTGTTTGACATTGATTTCGTACATAAAACAAGAGGTAGTCCACTTTCAGTTTATTAAAGATGTTTTGGCGGAGTGAATTTAAAACATTACTTTTTAGAACAAATCTAAAAACATTAAACATCTTTTAAATATCAAACTGGTAACAGAAGAGCAACTACTGATGTACTAAACTTATATCATGACTATTCAACAAAGTGCAAAGTCATGCTTTATGATAGTGACTGCTTTCGCTGAGAATATCTGGCTCACTTTATATGGTATTCTCCACATTAATACCAGTCAATATCACAAAGCTTTATAAACTGACTTTACACTCTTTCCGACGTCTGTTTAAAATCAGGTAATAAATTTACATAAATTTTTGCTCTTCTATTACTTGTTTGCGAAAGCTATCTCAAAGTCCAGCAGTTTGGTTCTAAAATATATAGTTTGAAGTTGAATCCCTCGAGTCATCTCTAATAAGCCGAGAAGCAATCTAACTCATAGAAAACGTCTACTGGAGTACCGAGACTTGAGATTGCAGCCTTTACAACTTGAACTATGCAGAACAAAGTAATTTATTTATTCGTTTAATACATATTTAAGAAAGTTAGTTTCTTTTTTTAGCATATTGTTATTTTCTTTTGTTATTAGCTTAATCTATAGAAAGAGAAGAAAACCAAAAATGTATTTTGTTGTGCGTCCAAAAAAAACCGAAATAGATAATAATTCTTTCAGTGTTCAGATATGTTGTAGCACTCAGGAAAATATAATGCACTGAATTAGTATTAATACAATAAAAACGTAATTATCACTGACTACAAACAAACAATTTACACAACAATACATTTTAAACAGATACTGTCTCGTGGTCTATATACCTTTAGATGGGCTGTACAGTTGTTCCAAGACAAAAACACTTTTCAAATAAAATTTAAAAAAAACACGTTTATGGCAATTTTTATTACATAATGTTATAACACGCTTAATAATAACATGAATTTAAAAATAATAAAAAAGATTTATTTCTCAAAGCATAAATTCAAATCTTATTCCAAAAGAAACTCAAACGGAATACAAAATCAATAGTATTGCCTAGGCATAAATGAACAAAATTGGTTTATTAATAAAATTAACTAATCATAAATAAAATGAGATAAAAGGGGGATAAAATGTGTATCCAGGGAATCTTGAATATACTTTATGTCGATCAGATTTCAGATTCCTTCTCTCTTTCAAAGTTAACCTTTTGTAAATGTAAATCAATATTGAGCTTGACTTGTGAGAAGATATACTTGATAGAATAAACTTTGAACTCAAAATCTCACAACTAAAACGTTTATTAACTCAAACGGGTTATTAGTTTGAATATTGTACCTCGTGCATCACTAAAGATGGCGACTTTGTCGTTGAAACGCGTTTGAGTTAATAAACGTATTAGATGTGAGATTTTGTTTTCAACGTTTATTCTATCAAATCTTTTGAAAAGCCAAATCAAACTATAAGAGATTGAGAGTTGAGACATTAGTTTTATCTCAATATAAACTCTTTTGCTGTTAATTAATCTGTTAGATTTACAGATTGCAAATACATTTTATACAAAACCACTACAAATTTTATATTAAACTATAAAAGACATACTATTTATTCCATAAAGAAACTTATAAAAACCAAGAGATGCATCTAGTGTGAAAACTAACCAATTACTCATTTCTTATATGGTTTGTATTTCTTGCTTTATCTGAACAAAAGCTTGTTAGTTTTGTAATAAGTTATGATGGTGGAAGAAGACGCTGAGATTTTCCTAGTTGCTAAATGGTTACAGAACAAAATGTTAAATCTAAAATCAATATAATTGTAGACGAACTTTTAATTTATTGAAATGGGCATAATTTTTATAAAATTATTATATTGTGTTACAACTCTCTAGATTTACACAAGATGGTTAGTAAGTTTAATTACTAAGAAATTTTTGAGAATTTAAACCTAGGTAATACTTTGTATTTCTTCTTCTTTTTCAGTTTCTTTTGGATTTAGATTTTAATGCATGCTTTAAGATAAACTAATAACTTTACTCTTAAACGCTTCAAAAGTTAAATAATAAGTTTATATTAAATATGGTCTCGCAACAATCATACATAATTTTAAAAAGGAAGGAAATGTTAAAACAGGAAACGTCTCATTCAATGAAGGTAATTGAAGTTAACTTGCTTTGACGCTCCCTCACGTTACCAAAGTTTGAAACCAAAGCTTAAGGATTAGTTACTGCTGAGACACTTATTGATTACAAATTTAAAGGCTTAGACATTCAGCTTAGTTACTTCAAATAACAAAATCAATGTTCAATTTAAGTACTATTTCTTTAATTTATTGCCTTAATGGTAGAAAACGAAATGTACTTTGAGGTTGTTTTTCTTAAATAACAACATAATTATGCTAACCTATCATATTAGTATATAATTATACACTGGTATAACCACGCACGAATTCACCTAACAACTTAGCAGTAACAAACTTAAAAGACTAAAGAAATGTTTTAACATTACAGCTACTACATAATTTATAATTATTCTGAAATATTATAAATAAATGGTAAAAGTACATTTTTATTAGTTATTACAAATAATTATAAAAAGAAAAGTATTATATGATAGATGTCTATACACATTTAGCTGAACTACGGCATCAATCTTTAGTAGTCTTACCAATAGTATTCATTATTATCTCAGATGGTTAGTTCAAATAAGTTTTACTTAAAATTATAAACTCAGAACACTTTGAGATGTTTATTTTAATTCGAACTTTAAAATGCTGATTGAATAATTTATAAAAGAATAGTAAATAATCAACCTTTAAGAAACAGTTAACCAAAAGAAAATTAAAAAGTGAAAAATTATTAAAATCATTTTAATTCTATATGTAAAAAGTCTAGATTGTGAAGATTGGTTTATTTGTAGATTAATAACATCTGTATAGAAATTCTTTATTTTAAAAGATGTATTTTATTAAGTTTTGTGTAATTAACAACAATAAAATCTCATTAGAATAACTACACAAATTTTGCAGTTTAATTTTCTAAATAATGTTTAGTTACAACTTTCTATATATGTGAAGGTACCTTAACACGGTTCTTTTGATCCATTATCAGTTTTGTTCTTTCGACAAATTTTAGCAAATTTCTATTTGTAAAAACGGATAGGGGGCACAAAGTGTAAATTAAATTCAGGTGTTATTTTTTTATATTCAGATATTTTGAATTATAAAGGTTTCCTTTGTATATGTCAGGGCTCATAATATATACTACTGAAACAGTTGTAACAGCGCATAAGAAATACAAATAAACGACTACTGCTATGAACGGACTTTATTGGTTAGCGAATACGCAGATAATAGGATCATAAGTAGAGAAAAAGAAAGCTATCGGCTAGACAGGGCTAGACGGATTTGTAGAAAGTTCCAGCGAATATATAAAAAGACAGCTGGCTACATATCAGGTAGCGCCACGAACTAATGCAGAGAATACGATCCATCCAGTTCTACGGAATTGAGACAAAAACAGTTTGTTTTTAAACGGTCTCATTAAATTTAACCCCCATGCTTCATTCACAAGAACAAAATATTTCCACAACAAAGAAGTCCATCCTCTTGATATTTTCCACTTGTTGATTAACTGAAGTCTGTTTTGTATTTAGCCATAAACTGTGACAGTTTGTTACCACAATAACCGTTGTTACTTTAAATAATGTAAAGTTATTCTGTTTACTCTAAATATGAAATTATTTACAGATTACAAAATAAGCCGAAACCCGAATATATGGTTAAATTTGAATTTGTTTAACAAATTGTGTAATTACTTATCTCTTACAATTGCATACATATAGCTATATTTACCTTTTAACTAAATATTATCTAAACCTTCTGGCAATATTTGTCCTGTTATAACTGTTCTTAATATAATTTGTTGTATATGTTTATAATGTTTAGTTATCGGGCACGTTATTATTCGATCATAAAAACTTGATTCTTATATATATGTGTATTTATCATATCTATTGTTATAATCTGTGTATATCTTAACATTTTAAATAACTTAGTGTGGATAAATTTTATTAATTACTTGAATAAATATTATTTATTGTTTTATAAAAATTGTTAGTTGTATAAATTACATAGTTATCATAGATTAAAGTATTTGCTTTCATCAAGAAATGATAAAATTAATAATAATTAGAATCTAATTATTTTATAATGAATTGAATAATCAAACATTTAAGTACTTAAATAGTTAATGCCATTAAATAAATTATGTAATAAATAGGCGGCGAATGACGCTGTAAATTAAGTTTACTAATTTTTATCTATTAATTAATGTCATACTAATTACACAGTTTATATTTCGAGAGGTGCACTCGGTTTGGCAAATATAATGTTTAATAAATCAATAATTTTTAAATTAATCATTAATAATAGTAAATTTGTGTTGCTGAAGCCAGAAACAACTGTTAGTATTTTATACGTACTCATTAATAGAACGAATTGGTATGTCGTTGAATAATTTGGTTTATAAAGCATGAATTAGAATTTATTTAATGTTTGTAATAGATAAATTATTTAGATAATAAATCACTGTAATGTATTTATTAAAGTGGATGGATATTATCAGTTTTTTGTTATTAGTATCAATTTCTTGAAGTACTAATATTTTTTTACATATACTGTTTAACACTTGTCCGTTAATATAGAGTGTATATTGTTCAAAATTCAATTGCATTGTATAACTAAACTGGTATACATTTTTTAGACTTCTTAATACTCATATTAAAATAAAAGGTGATATAGGCTGCAATTTATGAGGTTATATTATCCGCTATCCTACTAGGAGATCTGTAGGTCTAGTTGACTTTGTTTCTTTACGCAACTCGTCTACGTCTAGTTTCCTCCAGTGTTTGAGTATAATCCGATGATTTGCACTATTTGATTTTTTAATAACTACTGCCCACGATTTAATTATGGTGTAACATATTTCACTTACTATGGCATTGGACTTTTAGATCTAGAGAAACTTTATTTTCTCCTGGTTTGGTGAACTCGGCGATATAACTTTATATCGAAAACAAGACTCCTACGAACGAAACTTCCTTCGCAGCGGTAATATTAATTGTTTGGTATCAATCAATTTTTATTTTTCCGTACATGCAAATGTCACGAACTCTGGTAATTGTCAACATTCAATAATGTATAGTGAACGGCATATCAGCCATTTGTTTAAAGAAAAAAATAATCAAGCAAATTTTGATAAGGTCTACAAGAGAATAACTGTTATACCATCACGCTCCTTTTGCAAGACGTATAGGCTACTTAAAAGGCATCAGGTGCACGCCTTTTTTGACGTTGCGGATGCCCAATTAGTTATTCATTTATAGTATAGCTATTCATTTCTTGCACATGAATCGATATTAAACATTTTACAATGAAATGAATTTGTTTGAAACCGTGTACCGTTAATCGATGTAACTTTTATTATATTTTTTTTAAGAAATGCATTTCATTTCCTGAAAATATATGCAATCACATACAAAATAAAATAAAACATTTAGAACATAATAAACTACACAATAATAATCTATAATATAAAATTAAACTTAACTTAGAAAATAACACAGAATAGGAAACGAAATATTTGGCAACCTCTAGGGCAAGCCCGTTTAGAGGTTGCAGGAAAAAAACGGGCTAGCCCTAGAAGAGGAATATTTTATTTTATTTATCATTTTAACCAACAATACTAGCCTTTATGTCTAATACAATTAAAGTTTCCTTTTTAGTGTGTTTTATGCATATGCATAATCATTTATGTTTAAATTGTACCTCCGTCGTGAGTTAAGTTCAACGAAGTGGCACTAGCATAAACTGCCACGTGTAAACTAATTGCATGTGAAAGTGTAGTTCCTTAATGAACAAGAATTAGGAAGATTAAACCGTCAAACCCTGGACAATTGCAATGTAGGCCTACTGTAACACTGCATTATATAGTTGCTTCATTGTGATACTTTAAACATAGATTGTCCTTTGTTATTATTACCTTGATTTAATGCTATTTAGTTGGCATTACATAAATGCCTGATACTCCAAATCATTTGTATTATTTCATTGTAGATTACGCATTATTCATTAATACTTCTAAACGAAAATTGTTAACATGATTAACGCATTGACCATGTTGGCGTTTTTTTTTTTTTTCCTAGAATTTAATATAAACATTTTAACCGAAAATTCTTAACACGAGTGACGCAGTGACCATCTCAGTGGTTCTCAATGACCGATGGTCGTCTCTTCTATCTTTATTGGGGTCAAAATGTGAAATTCTGTGCAAATATATTTTCCCGATTTCCGTTCATTAAATTGTGATTACGTCTTAATTTCTTAATTTGCGCAGAATGTTTTTACTATTTTTTCGGACCATAGTTTTTTCTTTAAATCTTTAATTATCATTAATTGTGCGTGTCTTACATTCTATATTTGAAGTTGACATTGTAGACTTTTTCTGTTCATGCTGGGTTCAGAAAACACTAAAATTAAGAAATATTTGTCCTAGACTGCCACAACTCAGATTTCTCTGAATGGATTTTACTTCTTTTGACGCTATATTATTAATCCTTACGACTCCTGTAATCGTCTGGAAGTTGATTAGTAGTTTTCCAATGACGCGTTCGGCCGATCGTGTTTTCTTTCATTTTTGTTTGCGGATTTTGCGGTTTCCCAAGTTTTTGCACTTTTCTTCTTGAGTGTTGCAATTTTAATCTTTAAACGGAAATTCCGTTTTCACGTATTTAATTTTGTTCATTATCACCGAAGTTGTGAATCTTTTTGTTTTATTAAAATTTCCCCTATTGGGATCCTTGCATTATTTAGGTTAAAAAGTGCACACTCCATCTCACCAAAACAAATGGGATATGATGTTTGCAGAAGTTATAGTTTGATTAATGTAGCTCGTAAATCATGTATCACTGAAGATGGCGACATTGTCGTTGAAGAGCGTTTGAGTTAATAAACGTATTAGTTGTGACATTCTGACTTCTATCGATACATCTTCTCACAAGCCAAACTCAATATCTACTTATTAGGTTGGTGATTTTCATTTTAAGATTGTGAAACAAAAAGAGAAAAACTCCAATTGCTTCTGAGGTAAAAGTAACTGAAAGCTGTATTTGGTCCATGTTTATTTTATCACCATCATCGATTGCGAAGAATTTCTCTTTTTTTAGCTTCTATAACAATTTATGTTGAGAAAACGAATTTTCTAAATATTTTATAGTATTTAAGGGAATTAAAATAATATGTAAACTTTCGTTTTCCCCTAATATTTTGTACATTTATTTATTATTGCACCCATTAAAATCTGTGTAAAATTTGGGAAAATTAATTTTATAAATATTTTATACTATTTAAGATAATTAAATGAATATTTAAATTTTCGTTTTCCACTAATAATGTGGAAAATGGCCCATATTTATTTATTATTACACCCATTAAAATCTGTTGTTAAATTTGTTTTATTTTTACAAAAATGTATTCATAAAAATTAGAAAGGCTTAAAAAGAGTTAAAGTGTTAACAATGTTATCTGGCTTAACGTTCATCTGAGAAGAAAATTGTAGTTGTGTTCCAAATGTTTAGGTGAGGGATATTTCAAAGGTAAAGACACCTCTTTCGTTTAGAAATACATAAAAAATCAAAGAAAAGTGTTTTTTCTTGGAATAAGGTTGTACTCGTGTCTGCAAGATAGATGAGTAATTTTTGACGTAAAAACTTGGTTTTAATAAGGATTACACAACCTATGTTATTGACGTTATTTTGTTTTAAGGACCTCAGTGAAACTATTACGGCAGAAGCATGTGTTATTTCGTATACTGCAATCAGGATGACAATACAAAAGATAATATATTGTAAGAGTCAAACTTGATATAACTTCAGAAATGTATGGATTAAAATTGATTATTTCAGGGGAAATTAGTAGGGAAAAAGTAGTTTCTTAAATATGTCTTCTAATCCTAAAGATCAATAATAAACATATGAACATATGAAACTCAGCCAGTTATTTTCTATACTCCAAATAAAATTATAGTTTAAAAAAATTAGATAAAGCTAACCCACTAAATATATTATTTATTAACTTTCTCATAATTATTTATTTTCAGAAATGATTTATCCATAAAACTTTTGGTTATATTTACAACAATTTCCCAGGCAAATCGATGTTAAAAGTAATGTAAAACAGTATATTTGCCATATTCTGCGATGGTTTTACGAACAATTTGGTTCTAATGTAGTCTTTGTTACTTTTACGTTTGCCTTAGTTTATAAAGCAAATTTACTTTAAATACCATAATATATTTAGTTTCACTAAATTAAAAGCTCACAGTTACTTGGCGGTTTTCCAAATATAAATAAAGTAGCTTGCTTTAATTGTGTTTGTACAATACCTCGTGTTCTCCTCGATTCAAATTGTTATTTAACAGAAAAATCAAATATTAGCGTAAACAAGCCATGAAGATGAATTCACAAGGTGTTTAAACAAGTAGTTTAATTAAAAGCAAACAGTTAAAGTTACGTCATGAAAATGTTTTAATGATGTTGATTCATAGCAGAAGTGTTAGACGGAAAAGGTGTTTACTATTCTTCCCAAAAATTAGAACAATGCAAATATTTCGAACTTCCTCCCATGTAATTTCCTAAAAACGACATTCTACCCAATCAATGATAGTTACAGACGAAACATAGAGCCCATTCAGCTTTCGGATTATTTGACCTAAAGTTTACCTTCTTATTTAAAAATCTTGGATACAAAATATAAAACCTAATGTTTAAATTAGGAAATTCTTAAATATGACAAACTCGAAATTTTTTAGTATTGTGAATCTGTTATTGTGTGTTTACAAAACTGTTTTGTAGGATAAATATAAACCATATGTATTAACGCATTTTAAATATAATAATATTAATTAACGGTTTGTACAACTACCGATAAGTGCTCTCAAATCACTTCGGTCCATTAAAATTATCGAACTCGTTGAAAATATGGCCAAATCCTTTAACCAGTAGAATAAATACAGTAGGTCTACAGATTTAGTGTTTACGTGTTCTTAAATGTCACTTTGATATACGGTTGGTATCTTATTGTTATTCGACTTCATTGTAAGTCGTGATTAAATTTTTATCTTTGAAATTATTTTTTTGTTTGTTTACTACTGGGAAAGTTTCTTTACTAAATTAATTCTTTATATATATTAAATTCTGCAATGTAATAATATTGAATGGATTTTACAAATTAAAAACAACATGCTCAATGATTTATTTCTATTTTCTTCCCTGTGGCTACAAAGTGTCGTTATTCCTCTTTTAGTATAAACTCTTATTTTTTTAATCTTTTCTGATACCTTTCTGTATTAGTTTTTGGGAAATGTCCAGTCCATGGTAATTCGCCACTTTAGTCAGGTTAATAATACATTCGTTTTTTTAATTTATTATAGCGTGTTTTTCTTGCTTATCCCTAACTCGCCACTGTCCTTCGATGAAGATTTCACAGCAGATTGTTCTTATTATTTGTCCCAAAATGTGCTCAAATAAATCAAAACTAAAAGCGGATTTGGTAACACAAACGTAAGTAAATTAAAACGATCCACGCACGGTGCAGAACAATATTTTGCATAACAAAATTACATTAATCAACTATGGACTTGTGTGTTTTCTCTCGCTTAATTATATGTGTTTTTTCATTTGTAATTGTCGAACAAACAATAGTAATTAATGTAATATTGAAAATGAAAATTACTATTTGTCTCTATGTAAACGGAAACATTCTTATCGTGATACAGTTTAGTTTACTTTTTATAAGGATATTAATAGTTTATCCCACGAACAGACAAAGCAATCATTCGTCGGTCAGTCGCTGAATCATTGTGAATTCAAAATTACCGTTTATTTAAAAGTAAAAACATGTATAAATTTAAGGGAAACAAAAAAAAAAAAATAGTGAAACTAATATTTAACTGCTGGAGAATCTATGACGTTCAAGACTGCTTTCTTTTCTGTTCAAACATTGTTTGAATGTTTAAGTTTTATGGTTTGTCTGAATGGTAGCTTAATCAAACTTCCAACAATTTTCTAAGTATCTGAAACTAGGCAGAATGTTGTAATTTGGAAATTGATAATAATACGTTTTGGCACTTACCATTCCAAAGGCGGTTGTGTGAGGCCGCATGGGACGTATGATGTAGTCTAAAAGGGTTCTGTGTTGATCTTATATCAAACAGAATGTATTATTAGTGTGTACCTGTCTCGTCTCAGAATGATTTATGGGGTAAAGCTGTATACTGGAAGTTACTTTGACAGACACATGTTTTAGAATCAGATTTTTCAAATTGAAAGTACCAACGAGGTTAAATAAAGATGTCAATCACAGAGGTCTATCATTATTTTGCAACATAAAAAACTACAATTTTAACGACTGAATATTGTTAGTTATGAATTTTATTTTGTTAAATCGTAATTTACACTTTTTCCTAATAAATAATAGTAGTGATTCATAAAATAATAGCACAAATAATATAATATTATAATTCACGAGGAAAGCTCAAATATTATTATGTATGTATTATTTAATTGTATTATATTTAATTAATTCAATGCATAGGCGTAACCAGGGGGGTTTTGGGGGTTATAACCCCCCCCCATTGAAAAATTATTTCGGACTTCTTTTATATTAAAATACCTTACTTGTTTTCAACACTTATGCAAATGTTAAGCTACAATAAATTATCAATATATTGCTGACATTATCTTTGGTTGAATTGGGCACTGACACTTTATTTTATGTAGATGCAGTGTAGTGTATCAAAGTATAGTGTTCTAAAGGCAGCACACGGCGTTTTCCGCCACAGATTATTTGCCGTCGCCGGCATATCAACAGTGGCGCGAAGGAGAGTATTAGAGCATACACTTGTCGGAAAAATAAACGATCTGTTTATTTGCCGCTGACGGTAGCTGTGCAGCCGCTCGCTGCCATTACAATCGATGGATTTTCCATCTCTCCGCCAAAACAGTGGCGAATGTGACCAAATACACGCCAATTTTCCTTATTTTAGTTTTTTTTCGTAGAATACTATCCTTCAGCCGCGTGTGCAGTTCGTCAAATGATGAAACCGACATTCTTAAATAATTGAAAAATGTTTCTTCTAGTTCTTCAAATCGGGAAACAGTGTAGAATGCTCCAAAATCTTCTCTTCTTTTATTTATTGATTGGACGAACGAAAATAAGTATATTTTTTGCTTCCTTTTCAACCGGTGATGGAATAACAATAAAGCGAGAGCTGCTCTCTGTTCATATCAATAAAACATTAAAAGAAATAATGCATTACATAACACACTTCGTGATTAATGAACTAGACACTTCAGTTTGATGAATCCCAATGAGGCTTTTTATCAGCGGGGACGGTAACTAATCCACAGTCGGTAAAAAAAAACGCCGTGTGTTCCAAGCCTATGAGGTTAGAGGCATCGCACGGAAATATTTGGCGGGCGATGAGTCATGGTTGTTATTCTAAATTATTTTAAAGTAGGCCTAAATCATAATTATAAGTGGAAAATTATACATACCTACATAGTTTTAAAGTACTTTTGGGAAGCCTAAAACGTGTTATTTTGCATCTTAATTTAACCCTAGAACCGGCAATGTTAACGAAATGGATTTTTTAGCGTTTGCAAGCATTTTTTCAAAAATTCGCCAAAAATAATAAATGAACCATAATCCAAAATTGTTCCACAGTTTTTTTTTTTTTTTTTTTTTGTACAGAAAGGTTCAAATAATTTATATCTATAGCCTACTTATAAAAGCAAAATACCATTGACTCATTGACTCATCACAGTTTCTCCAAAACCACGAGGCCTACAAACATGAAATTTGGCACTAATACTCTTTATAGGCTCTAGACGCGCACTAAGAAAGGGTTTCCGAAAATTCGAAATTGTTGGGGGGTTTTGGGGGTCCAAGTTACTAAATCAAGATTTATCAAAACCTATCGAACGGATTGGAATGAAATTTGGTATGTAGCTTCCTCTAGGGCCATAGAAGCTTGCTAAGAAAGTTTTTCAAAAAATTCGAAATTTTAGGGGAGGTTTGGGGGGTCAAAGTTACTACAAAAAACCATCGAACGGATTGGAATGACATTTGGTATGTAGCTTCCTCTAGGGCCCTAGGTACTCGCTAAGAAAGGGTTTTAAAAAATGCAAAATTTTAGGGGGGTTTGGTGTGGTCAAAGTTACTAAAAAGAAACACCGAACGGATTGGAATGAAATTTATTATGTAGCTTCCTCTAGGGGCCTAGTTGCTGGCTAAGAAATAGTTAAAAAAAATCGAAATTTTAGGGGAGGTTTGTGGGTGGGGGGTCAAATATACTAAAAATCCCCATAAGAAATACATAGTGTAATATATTTATTGATATAATATATTTTTGGTTAATATACATTTAACTTTGATTTGTCTATCCGTGCAAAGCCGGGTCGGGCCAGCTAGTATGCTTATATACGCTAGTAAAAAATGATAGATGTAAAATTTACAAAGTTATTAGCTCAAGAAGCAAAAAATGTTCTCAGTTACGAAAGGTAAAAGTCAACTTTAATCTACTTAAAAAGTAGTAAACATTTTTTTTAAATTTTTTCCATAAATGTAAAAAAGTTTTGTAATTTAGTTCTAAATAGAACTGTATAAAAATATTTATCAATTTCAAATTTCTTATTTTGAAAACACCAGTTTTTATGTTCCCACCACAAGACTGCTATCAAAACTATGCCAAATTTGAAACGTAATTTAGGAATATAATATACTTTGCCCAAAAATGAAATATTATTATAACAAAGTGTAGAGAATAAATCAAAGAATTGAACTGTATACTTGTAACTTATCTTTTCATAAAAGTGTTTGACTTAGAATTATTTGAATAACAAAAGCGAGGAGAAATATATAAACACCCCACTCATGTTTGGTACACAAAGGTCGGATATGAAGCTGTATGGGGAATAACGGTTAATTGAAATTACAGCCTTGGTTTGAGAACGTCAATCTCATTCCCACGCTCATAGATAACAAACTTTTCGAGCAAAACATATTTGGTTCACAGGAAATATTAGCTTGAAGCATTCTCTACTCATACATATTAAAATATGTCTAAAAATATACTTCTATCACACAGATATCACGTGTAAGGCTGTGTATTAGTAAAGTTGTTTATTGGTTGGAAAACTGACCAATTGCAAGGATCTACAAAACGCCCCACAACTTTAGAACTATTTGTCAGTGTTTTGATTGGATGGCAGTTTTAGATGTAAATTTCCTTTTTAGAAAGAAATTGTAAATACAAAAATTAAAGTTTGAAACGTTACCTTTCCAATGGTGTTTGTCTTTTTGAGATTAGAAGATTTTTAGTGGGTCAAATATTCGATACAATCACTCGTTACAAATGTATTGCCGTAGTCGGGAGTGATCGCACGAAACGTGCGATTTGCCGGTTTTAGGGTGAAATCCCTCCCCCCAAGGTTGTTGTAAACCCCCCCCCCCAAACAACCGTCCTGGTTACGCCTATGATTCAGTGGTTTATCTATTAATAAAATAAGCTTGACTTGTTTTTTGAATAAATTCTGTCATTCAATTATAAATGTATGGTAACTTTGAAAATGATATAATGATTATTAGAAATGAGAACTACAAGTAAACCTCAATATGCAGTTCTTTATTTACGCTAGTCTTTGTCCTCATTTCTAGATACACATGTTTAATTAAACGTCATTCTACTCCTACAAAGACATTATTAATTTTTAAACATTTAACTGTTAAACAACTTAACTAAATACTGCGCTGATGTCCTCAACCAATCATCACAATTACAATAAAAATATCACTTAAGTTGAAATGTGACTAATCAGGCCGACTTGCAGAGACTTATGAGAGGTAAGTATTTTGGGAATTGTTTAGTAGCAATTTTGTTCTCAATTGTTATTATAAGTATTTGTTAAATATGATTTTCAGAAAACTTTGGTTTTTTACCAGCTTTGTTTTATAAACATCGCAATAAGTAATTTTAGAAATATTTTAGTAGTTTCCTTTTATAATTGAATGACAGAATTTATCCAAAGTCCAGAATTATTCGTAATAGATAAACCACTGAATTAAAAACAAATTAATACAATCAATACATAATAATATTAGTGCTTGCCTTGTAAAACAAAATTTTAAATTATTTGTATTATTCAATTACTACTATTATTTACTAGGAAAACAAATTATATAAAATACAAGTTTTAAATTAATATTTAAATAAATAAAATTAGTAATTTAAAATGTTCAGATGTTAATATGATAGTTTTTTATGTTGGAAAATATTTGTTTACCTCTGCACTTGGATCCTGTATATTTATTTAACCTGATATGTTCAATTTGAAAAATATGATTCTAAAAAATATTTTTGTCAAAGCAACTTCCAGTATACAGATTTAAACCATAAATCATTCTGAGACGAGACGAGCGAGGTACACGCTAATAAAACATTCTGTTTGATCCTCACTCAACACAGAACGCTTTTAGACTACATCATATCTCCATGCACAATTTATTATAAAAGATATTTATTTTAAAAAATAAAATGATTCCCTATATTTTGTTTATGTTTTTATTTTTATAATTATTGATGATTTCAATCATAATTAGAATTAATTAGGATTTAGGTACTGAGTAGGCCTCATTTTCATAATTATGACAACAAATTCTTGATATTTTTTTTCTAAATCATAATTAATGTTGACTTAAAAAATTGTCTCTGTATCTTAAAATGATTACGTATATAATTAATTGTAAGCATAATGCAATAAGTTAAAAAATGAAAAAAATTTACTTCTTTGTTCCACCATTTTGGATTTTGGTATCGGAGAGGGGTATACTTTACACCAATTTATTAGTCTCAAGGAGGGCTTTAAAATGAGGTATCACGCAATAAGGGTTACTATTTAAAAGTTTATGCACACCCCTAAAAGTTGCAGAATTTTTCCAATATAACTTCCTGGATGTTTTCCTCTAGGGCCGTAGGTGCTCGTTAAGAAAAAATTTAAAAAAACTCAAAATTTTAGAGACATTTAAGGGGTTTGAAATTACTAAGGGCTATTATTACTCTGTATAATAAGTATGGTATACAATACAACATCTAAAGTCACCATTGTTATGATAAATATTAGAAAAATAACGTACAATATAAGTCTATATCTGGTTTATATAACATGTTTAAAATACATTTCTAAAACTTTTTATCTTGGTATATCGAATCTGCGGTTGAAATAATATATATATATTGACGCAAAAGTAAAGGACCATTTTGGTTTGTAGATAACTCTCCATTGTGTAGGCCTATGATTTGTGAGTTGGGATCGAATGATTTATAATAGTGGTTAGTGTTTTTGATTTGTTTTGAGAGTTATGCACTTGTCCTGCAAACAATTTAGAAAAAAGTAAAAGAAGGAATTGTCTAAAGGGACTCTTCTTTTCCACATTTTAAATATTTACATTTTTTACTTTGAATTTTAGTTTTTCTTCCTAGCAAATCACTATATAGATGGTAGACAATGAAATTGAATATCGACATGTATGGTGGAAAACCATTTTAATTAGCTAGAATAATAATAATTATAAGTTTTCTTAACATGTAAACCAAATTATTATAAAACGTTTAGTAGAGTTTATGTATATATTGTATTTAAATTTGACAATACATAACCTAAGTGCAATAATTTTTCTTTCTTACATGGCTGTTGAGAATCATATGTTTTAATTTATAGAAATCAATACTTATATTTATAAGTGTAAATATACATTTTCAAAACGAAAGTAATAGAAAATAAACGGTACCAGAAACTGGCACATACTTTCTCACAAACATATTTAAATTATTAAACAGATTCACTGTGACTTCATAAGTGTGTTAAAGAAGGAGAAGGGAAACATTAAAATAGGAGAGTAACTAATAAATATTATTATTATTAGCTAGAGAGGAAAATATTCTATCGATTTCGAACAAATTTGCACTAAACATGTCAATTAGGAATGTGTAGATGCAAGAAAAAAGTTTTGAAAATGTTTTAAAAACAACCACTTTTCAAGCTAGAGAGGAAACTATTTGATCGATTTCGAACAAATTTGCAACAAACATGTCAATTAGACCTCTATAGATGTACGAAAAACGTTCAGAAAATTTTTGAAAAACAACCCCCTTTTTGGCCAAAAAACCCAAAAAATCTGGTATTATTATTATTAGCTAAACGAGAATTTTAAGAAAGTGGCGATTTTTTTGCATATTACATTATGGGCTACAAATAAGCCAAATTTTATCAAAATCGTTAGAGCCGTTTTTTTATTAAAATAAAAACTGACTTTTGCGGGTGTTTGGGTGATTTGGCCAAAAAGGAGGTTGTTTGTCAAAATGTTTTTCGTACATCTATAGAGGCCTAATTGACATGTTTGGTGCAAATTTGTTCGACATCGATCAAATAGTTTCCTCTCTAGCTTTGTATAGGCTACATACAGACAGACATTTTGTAAAAACCGCTTTTTTGTCCTGCGTTCCGAGACTCGCTCAGAGATCTAACTCCAATCGGAACCCCGATCCTGAGCTCGTTTCGTTGTGCCAATTTTGAAACGATTTCCGCGTGCAAATCAAACACAAATATACATCCATGATTAGCCTTGGGTCAGTAAAAGCTGAGAATGATTTTTCACCCACTGTTTCACTAACAACTCATTAACAAATCAAAAATTAATACACACACTAAATATGTTATATGTATTACATCATGTATGATAATAATATCTATATCTTTAGCTTGGTTCTAAACCGGCCAATGTCAAAAAGTAGCAATTTTGAGATTGTAGTTGTAGTGAATCACAAATAATGCTTATTTTATTGTTGTTAAATGGTCAATGTCGTAATAATTCATCAACACTTGTACGAAATGAAGAAAGGAAAATGTGGACTTTGGCTATTCATCGACAGTAGTTTTCACTTTGCTTAAAAGACCAATGTGGACATGGGCCAATCCTTCAAAGTAATTTCTCTGTGCCAAAAGGACCATAAATTCAAGGCGGTCAACTATGTATTGATAAGTGAATAATAAGGTCGGATGTATTACCAAAACTTAAAATGGTTATACGTTAAAGTCAATAATTTAGACGTTAGCTTTTTTAGCACTAAGTCATAGATAGTATATTATACATAATTAATAGAATATTATGTTTATATAAATTAAATATCAAATACGATATAAACTGGAAATAGGTAAGACTGATATTAGTTCACCAGTTAACACAAAAACTAAGTTCGAGCAACAGTTAAAATGTGCTTTGTGTACATATAAAACTGCAAGGGTATGTGCTCATTACTCCATTAAATTTACCGAGTGAATTTCCTTAAAAGTTAAATTAACCCTGCAAAGACGAAACCACTAAGAACCGAACTTTGAAACTCATACTCCTTACCATTAATTTCCCCCAACAGAGACTTGGTATGTGGCTTTCCATAGATCTACCGATTTGAACGTTTTCATGGTTACAAAAGCCAGTAACTATAGACTAGAGTGAATTATACACTTGCTGGAAGAACGGTATACGAAAACTGCTCCGATTTCGTTATTGCAGTTATGCGTCAGTCTTTTACAGGTGACTAATTGAAATTTGTTAAGTTATTGAATTTCGTGGAATCTTTATTTTGAAATCATAAATTTCAATTAAACTTACGCCATCTATTGAGATATTTTTAAACCCCTCGAATTGCAATTTTATAGCAGGCATTCGTAAATGCGTACATATACATTCATCATAACGGTATAGTGTACACTCATCTCTCACGATCCTAGAGCAAATAGCAGAATGAACATAATGTCAAGCTAAGTATAGTAACATTATGTAATTCCATTATTCATCAAGCTAAAATAAATGCTTTCTCCGTCAAAAAAAAACCTTCACTTCGTAAACTGCATAGTCAGCCTAAAGCTAATGCATTAAACCAGGTGAAAATTCATTCATTTACTAAATTATTACTTGCTCTTCAAAAGTTATTAACATTGCCACATATAATGTGTTAATAATAAAAGCAAGTGCTCAGTATATGCTTTAAGTATATGCGGAATGTGGCAAGCATATTCTGGAATATTCCAGAATTTGCAGGGCACGTACTCAGGAAAAGTGAACGTCCGAGCTCACAAGGTTCTTGCCACATGCCCGGAGAATATTCCTAGAATATGCTCAGAATGTACTCACCTTATAATGGGCAGGTTTTATGACCTCAATATGAACTAAGTACATTCTATGCACATATTAGGCACTTGCTGCACTTGTATAGGACATGTCTAATACATTCTGGGAACATTCATGATATGAATATGATTTTTGCAAATTCTACACACATGCTGGGCACATTTTACAACTTTGATATCCCCTATACATATTCTACACACAGACTACACTTATATAGAAGATTCCTAGCACATTCCGGGCACATTAAATATTGCAATATGATTTTTGCACATTCTGCACACATGCTGAGCACATTTTACAACTTTGATGTCACCTACACATATTCTACGCACATACTACACTTACATAGAAGACTCCTAGTACATTCTCTGCACATTCATGATATTCAATGTGAACCATGCACATTGTGCATTTATATAGAACATGCCTAGCATATGATTTCAATATGAACTATCTATAAGCATTTTCCTCATACGTGCTATGCACGTCCTGCACTTATGTAGAAGATGCCTGGCATATTCTGATCACATTCCTGATCTCAATGTGAACCGTACATATTTTAAGCATATGTTACACTTACGTAGAACATGCCTAGCATATGATTTCAATATAAACTACTTGTATATGCAAATTCTTCACACATGCTAGGCACGAGCTACACTTATATAGATCATGACTATCATATTCAGGGAACATTCAATTCCTCAATATGAACTATGGACACTCTACAGGCGAGATAGTCTTAGAGACAGTTGTATTTTATAAAACACAATGGTTAATTTAATCTAAGTAGGTCTACTTTCGGCATAAAAAAACATTAATTGTAGGAAATCAATAATAATTCCATAGACTTATTTTTTTTTAAATTAACAAAATAATACATTCTCTAGTTAAGAATGAATTAGTTGATGGTATGTTAAATAATCTGGTGTGGAAAGATAAAAAACTAAAGTGAAATTGTTTTAACTTATTTATTTAAAATTTTAATTCTTACAAAAAATAGATAAACATGACAGTTTTAATAGTTAGTTAGTCACATTATGGCAAACTTCTTCCTTCTTGAGATGTTCCAGATTTTCTGCAACAAAATATTCATTGTTTCAAAACAGTA
This sequence comes from Philaenus spumarius, assembly GCA_018207615.1. Taxonomy (NCBI): domain Eukaryota; kingdom Metazoa; phylum Arthropoda; class Insecta; order Hemiptera; family Aphrophoridae; genus Philaenus; species Philaenus spumarius. The sequence goes on along the minus strand of JAGFPH010009368.1, from coordinate 10,964 downwards.
ACTTAAACAAATGTAATTAATATTATTCCGAATTAAATGTAAAATATTTTAATACTATTTAATTTGAAAATACAAATTATCCTAGGAATGACCACAGACTTATTTAAACATAATACAATATTAATAATATTGTTACAAAGCAAAATTAAGGCTTATATAAAGTAATTTAAATAAAATAATTATATCATTAATGTTAGTTAAACCTCAGGTTTTAAAATAAGCTGGTAGCAAATTTTTATGCAGATTTTACATCAAGAAAATTTATAAAATGAAGTTGAGTAAATATTGTCAAAGTTTGTAAGAGTGATTATTGTTATGAACTTAAGAGACCTTTTTCTGAGAATACTGCAATGAATTAGGCCTAATTATGTCCCAATTGAGTAATAACACTTTATATTATAGAATTTATACTACTTCATTTAATAAACCTGTTATAATAGTTCAAGAAATTATTAAAATAAAAATAAATCTAGTACAATGACTAACTTTTTCAAAAGTCTGTATCATACATACAATTATTCTTATTTAGAGTTTTGCAACTACAAACTAACTGTAAAAAAATAAAACAACAAAACACTGAAGCACAATGAGAACACCATTACTGTCAGCACAATAAAAAATGCATTTTTGGTGAAAAGATAAATTTACCCTAGGTTTGATTGTGCAAACTAAAACAATTGCAATTTTTGCCTTTGGATAAAGTAAATCAAATAAAATATCTAGGTTTAATAATTGAGATTTTTATGGGACGGACATATAAAAAAACTTAAGGGATAAATGTATGATAAACTATGTTATTTTTTGAGTAATATTTGTCCAGCAAAAGTTTTATATGTACACGATGCGTTAGTGTGTTCTCGCCGGGTCACGGGCTGAGTTGTAACTACTGGGTTGTAGGCACTGGGACGGTACCTGTCTCTCCATGCTCAAACGTGTTATAATAATCCAAAACATATTTCGGGAAAATCTTGACTTGAACACTCTTGACCTGTTATTTACAAACTAAAAATCCTACCGCTAAGACACAAATGTATATTTTTAAAATCCTATTGCCCTACCAAACAAAAAAACATTATATTCAGAACAATCGTCACAGTACGCATTCTCTGGGGCCTAATTATAGTGCTTGTTCCAAAACCAAGCGTACTTAATACCGACACTTTTTAACTTCCCGCTAAAAGAAAATTGAAAATTTTCTAAAATCGGGAAGTTATTGGTTTCACCCCGTTTTTCGAAAATCGAGTATTCATCAGATCTCAACGTTTTGAGGTCCTGGGAATCTTCCCTGACCACTCCCGAGAGGGTGTCACCCTGTCTGTATGTATGTGTATGTGTATGTAAGTATGTGACCCGCTTATAACTTTTGAACGGCTTAACCGATTGGATCCTACCAAACGGCGTTCTAAAGAGTTCCATCAAACTTAGATTTCCTGAAAATTTCAACTAATTCGGACCGGTAGGTTCTGATAAATTTCGAAAAAACTAAGAAATACAAATTTTTCAAATCAGGTTTTTTTGGAATAACTTTTAAACGGCTTTACCGATTAATTCCAAAATCTAATCAGCTTTTAACCTTGAAAAGCGATGTCGATCGCTACAAGTCCGGTCAAAATCGGTTAATTCGTTCGTGAGATATCGTGAACGAAAGAAAATCAAAAAAGACGTTTTTTCTTAATTTCTCCGAAATTTTTCATCAGAAAAATTTTTGTTGTCGATTCTTTTAATGGGCTCGAAAAACTGCATCGATTGCCGTAAATCGCATAAAAAGCGGTTAATTCATTCGCGAGATATCGTGAACGAAAGAAAATTTAAAAAAGTGTTTTTCCTCAATTTCTCCGAAACTTTTCATCTGAAAAATTTTTGTTGTTGATTCTTTCAATGGACTTAACAAACTGAATCAATTGTCGCAAATCGCATAAAAATCGGTTGATTCATTCAAAAGTTATGGCAGTTCAAAATTTCCAAAAATAGTGTTTGTTGTAATTAAACTTAGCGGGAAGTTACATGGATGGCCTTTAAGGTCAACCGTTTTCCAATTTTTTTTTTTACTTTTAACGTATCATTATTTTAGTTTCAATACATATTAGAAAGTATTCATTGGCAGGGTATTTGAAAGATGTAAGAGCATTGCTTTTTACGGTTGAAGGTATGAATCTTTTATCTAAATAATGGTTGACTGATGACACATAGGTGGTTCTAACGTTTTTTTGTTTTTAGACTATTTTTTCCTTTTTTGTATTAATGAATACTGAATTATTATGTAGAATTAATATTTTTGTTTAATTTAAGTAAATATTGAGCTTGACTTGTGAGAAGATATACTTTATAGAATAAAACTTGAACACAGAATCTCACAACTAATACGTTTCATCGACAAAGTCACCATCTACAGTGATGCACAATAATTAAACTATAACTTATAATAAGTTTATATATATATTGTTAAAATATTAGTTGTTTGATGTCTATGATTCCACTGCATTTATTTATTAATTAGTGTTATATTGGATTTTTGTAATTTTACTATATCAAAGTTTTTAATATTTTTCGAGTTAATTGAATAGCGACACCAAACTCTTCATTTGCATTTCCTTTTTTAATATCAAATAAAGAGCTTGAAGTCTCAAACAGGCAATGCCTAGAAGACCCCTACATTTGTTGGTTTGCTACTAAATAAAGATTGGGTATTTATATTATATTAGGTAAACATACTATTAGCTTTCTAAGCAAAGAAAGAAAGTTTATGATCTTGTTAATATTTGTATATGCATGTTTGCTAGTAAATAAATAAAACAAAAGTTTACTTCTGCAAAGCAAGCAGGTGGTTGGCAGCGCATTGTAATAATTGAAATTCATTTTCTTTGTTCTCCAAAGTGTAGTAATTAACGTTTAGATATATATTTTTGATCAAACCAAATCTAGGAATAGCACTAAAATCTAAATTATTTTCATGATTCATTTAATATATTACAAGATTAATCTGCCTTTGGACATTAGTTCATGACAATAATAGACATCTTTAACTATCAACTTACATTTTTTGGCGCTCCTTCCGCTCTTTAGCCTTAACCAGCCACTGCTTTATCGGAGCTGAAATGTCTTCATTAGTAGCATTTGGGTTATTGGTGTCTGACAACATCTAAACAAATAACCATTGATTATAATACGATGTTTAATAACTGTTGAAAAGTTACATTTAAATGATCATTTAATATGATGAATAGTAAGTGTGACCAAAATAAATAATGTTTAAAAAATCCAAGTATTACTGAAATTACGTTATGATACATTAAATACATGTCACATAATTAAAATAATGTATATATCATTCGGTTAAGTTATTTCTATAATTAGGTTAATCGATTGATAATATTTTAGACTAAAATCAAATAAGCATATATATTATTTGATTTGAGTTATAATTTAATTTCTGTAGCTTGTGCATCGCTGAAGATTGCGACATTGTCTTTGAAACATGTTTGTTAAAAAATATTTTATGTGAGACTGGGGTTAAGATTTTATTCTATTAAATGTTTTACACTGTTCCAGGACATTTCAGTCATTGATATTTCTAGGAAAAAGTCTAATGATATTTGCGAACAGAGATTTAAGATGATGAACTTACTCAGATTTTATTGTAATGTATTGTTGTAAAAAAGATGATTTTCAGGCAAGATGGCATGTCGCTGATTTTCAAATTAAAAAAAAACTCTGCGAATTAAATATGGATGTAACCTCCTATAAAAATGTTGTCTATTTATTATACAGTAATATTTTACTTTCTTTATTTAAAAATTCAATTATTATCTTTAAAATGACAAATGCTTGATGTAATCAGTACAGAATGCCAGAAACAATATTGTCTTTCAAACACAAATAAGTATTACATATATAAATATTTAATTTATATTAGAAAACATTTCTCACGGGCAAAATAGGATAAATATTTTAAAAGAGGGATATTTTTAGTGGAATGTTGTAATGTATATAAATACAACATTATGTCAATATCCGACAAGACTTACTAATGTTCTTCAAATATGAGACAAGTTGCAAAAAGTAAGTGGATGTAATTAACAATTAATTACTCATATATGCACTTAATTTTTCTCGTATTTTAAGAACATTCGTAAATGATGTCAGATATTATAATTATTTTGTTATAAAATTATGTTTTATTTAAAAAAAATTCTGTAATCTATCTCAAAATGTACCAAGAATAACTTTTGTAAGAAAAAGTGGCTCAAAAAAATGTTTTTTTGCCTCCCAGCCAGCTGTAGTTTTCTGCCAATTCATTCGATAGCAATCTTGGCAAGAGATTATACACTCTGTTGTTTAGGCTTCTTCCTCCAATTTTTCTTAGCTCGTTCACCTAGATGGATTTATTCATTGCATTATTTTTTCTGAGATATATATTGTCACAAGATGAGTTAAAAGCAGTTTTGGTAGAAATTGTTTATTCCACATTTGGTTTTTATTTGCATCGCCAATATAAGAATTTAAATATAAACAATATATTAAAAATATGACAAAAAGGGTAAGGTAAAATGACTTAAACACATCATGATTACAAAAAATAAATAATGTAAAAAAAGTGTTAGATACACATTGTGAGACTAATTTGTTAAGTTATGTACACACTTAAATAAATATAATGTTATTGCATTTGTAAATAAAATTGGTGCATTGATTAATTTGAATACTGTAATTATCCTTTTATCACTGATGAAATAATATTTGTCTGTGAATAAAAAAAATTAAGCAATTAAATAAAATTAAGGTAAATATCCAAATCCTACCATAAACAAAAATAACTACTTATTAAGGCTCGACTCTCTAAATTCAAAACGGCAAAGTTGGGTACCAATTTCAATGTTAAATAACCTAAACATACCTTCACTATTAAGCATATGTTTGTGTTGTTTTTGTCAAAAAACGAAAGCTGTATTTTTTTCTGAAAGTAAATTAGACTGTGGGTGTTGATTGCTAAGGTTTTTTGCAATAACTCTTTTTGAAACTGAGTAAAAAATTAATAAAGTTTACTATTTCTAACTTTTTATATCATACGTTTATGAAAACAATAAAAAGGTTTTTTGAAAATGTATTCAGCAATCTACATCCGCATATGACAGAACTTCAAAATAAGACCAGATTTTTAAATTTATTCCACGAATAACTGAAAAATTACTTATTCTGTAGCATTGCTCTTATGGGAATCAGATTCAATATGGCGGACAGGGAAGCGCCCCCTTAAGTCACTGAGACAAAAGCACCGTTAAAACAAAAAGCATCTTTTTAGGAACAAATTAATACTATGTTTAACATGTTTATGTTATTAACTTCTAAGACACTTTAACTCACCAAACAAGATCTAGCAAGGTCATACTTTAATGTTTCTTCCATTTTTAATAACTCCACATTTGTACTAAGTGAGAAACTATTTAAAATTGGTCACCAATCATTGGTTCTACTACCGACAGCATATTAGATTTTCCTTTTTCTAAATTTTCTAGTTTTATTAAAATGTTTGATAGTGCTTGTTTTTAGTAGTCAAATAAAAAATTTTGCTTGGCTTTTATTGAAGCTATTTAATGTGTTAATATAAGAAAAATCATCAACAGACAGTATCAGAAGACAATTAGCCCAGTCGGTATAGGTTACAACTACCAGTAAATTGCAATACGGCTGAATTTTTTTTTATAAGTACATTAAAGAATGTAGATTAACATAAAAAAAAGTTTACCAGTCTATCGATTTCCCAAAGTCGAAAAAAAATCGATTATAATTTTTTTCTCGATTATCCTTAATATTTCGAGCTGGGATAAAGAAAAGCACGGAATAACTAACAATATTAAAACTTGATACTGTCTCTTAGGAGACCTACATCACACTTCAAATAACAAATTTGTGTTAATAGGTCTATCTCAAAACCAAGTATGCTTCTATTTGTTCAGTTTTGTATTGACTAATATGACGTATACATCATAAATATGTTATTGCCTTGAATAATACGTTGATTCATGTGTTCATGATTATATGTTTGTATGTTATATGTTTGTGTTTTAAAAATGTAAATCATCTGTTAATTGTTGTCATTGTTGAATTATATCTGTTTATACTAAAGTATTTCTATTGTGATTAATACAGTCGATAGGAACATTTGTTTACACAACGGTACAATTCTTTGTAGATGTATGATAGCCCAGTCGTTATAGGTTAAAACTACAAGTAATTTGCAATATGACTGATTTTTTTATAAGTACATTAAAGAATGTAGATTAACATAAAAAAAGTTTACCAGTCTATCGATTTCCCAAAGTCGAAAAAAAGTCGACTATAATTTTTTTTTCTCGATTATCCTTAATATTTCGAGCTGGGATAAAGATAGAGGAAAATAAAAAATACCACCGTGTAGGGGAGGTATTTTTTAACAAAAAAGGTCATATGTATTTATTTCGTCCGAGAAATGGTTTGTCTGGAAAAATTCGATAATGCAGGTATGTATTTTGCAGCAGGGGAAATCACTAAAAGAAGACATCTTATTCATACCTATATGAAGCGTTGGCTCATTCTAAATTGGCCGAATTTTAATATATCGAATTGAAACTTGACATAGGAGTTAAAATATATATTTTAAACATTTATGCTGAGTCTCAGCTTGTTATCTTGAAAATTACCCGATCTAGAGCCACTTGACTTATTAATGGGTTTCTCGATTTTAGGAGTACCGGACCCACCAATTCATTTTAAACAGCTCCAGTTCAGAAAATTTTCTTAACTTCATTCCAGATTAATGAGTTGTCATAATATGAAAACTGACATTTAATATATACACTGTAATATTATTTTGGGCATACGTTCCAATGAAATGTAAGTAAATTAAAAATTTTAGGCAGTTACATAATTTACAAGTTTGAAATAAAATCTTTACCTGATCAATTTTGTTAAGTGTCACTATCTTCATCTTCTTCATCAGGAACCATTTGAATTTGTTCTACAAAACTGTTTAGTGAGGAGAAGTGAGAGGGAGAGGATGCTTTAATTTTTTTAACAGGGTTGAAATTGGGTGTAGGAGGCAAAATAATAGTGCCACAGTCAGACTCATCAAGTAACCTCTTTTACAATGTTATGGATTTAAATTTTTTGGTCGAACTACCTCCTTCTGAATTTATATCCGAGTAGAACAATGCTTTTATGCATTTTCTTTTTGGCAATCTCGATATTGGCTGAAAAACAGGAAAAATGTATATTATAAGGCTATACAATTTTATTTTCTTATTTACTTTTCATGTCAGTCTTTACTTAATCAACACTAAACTGGTTATTTGGCATGAAAAAAGCCAAATAATGCAATAAATTAATATAAATTTACTTTGATTATAAGCTATTGAAAACATAACAATGAAATTTTGTAGTCTCAGTCATCAAACATTTTAATTTAAAGTTGAAACAAATAAAAAAATAACTCAACAAAAATAACCATTTGTTTTGTTGTTTCGTCTTTATTTTATGACAGTTAGACTAAATAAGGCAGGGATCAGCTACAGTAGTATGTAAACCAAACACCAGTAACTAAGGACGAACCTATGCTAATGTTGGAGATTCCAACTCTGGCAAACTGGATGAGCGTGTTTAATCAATAAGCCACTCCGCTACCCCCAAAACTTGCAAATACAAAATTACTTTCTTTTACCTTCATACCTCTACATTATTTAATGATTCCAATAAATAAACAACAAGTTTATTATTTTGATAACAACTTACATGTTGTTCCCATTATCCTTTTCACAGGATACATTTTCCATGTAAAATCCACTGGCATCATGTTTTGTACAGCCTTTTCATTATCTTTTAGAAAAGTTAGATGGCCAAAAACATTCCTCCAGTCCTTCCTTTAACCAATTTTTTAGGACTATTTCCACACCATCATCAAATTCAATTATATAAAAACTGCCTCTACTTTCAGCCATAACCCGAAAACAAAAAATGTTGTTAACAGAAACACAAATAAATAACAAATTTAAGTAAAAACATATAGACTATACATTAATATAATGATACCAACCTATGTCTTAATCTATGTGGTTTAATGGTAATACAGCCCATTTTCCATTCTGCAATGGAAACTTAACTATTTTAATTTCAATGTCTTCCAAAGGCCATTGTTTTAAATTTTTTGAAATTGAACTGACCATAAAAATGCCTAGAATGGTTGAACAACATAGTGTTGTATATAGCAATTCTTTTAATTCGAAATTTCGTCCAACAGCAACTATACTGTTCATTTTAGAACAAAATGCAACATTTTCAACTGAAACTATACTTTTGTCTGTCATTTGGCAACAAGAATCAGCTACAGAATCTGCCTTAAGCAGAAATTCTGGAAATTCAACCAGTTTGTACTGCGGATTTGTACAAGAATCAATTAATGGTCCATCAAAATGAATTTTGTCGTAGTGAATCCCTTTTTTCCTATTTTCCTTTGAATAAGATGCATTTTCAGTACTAGGACATTTCTCCAATTCGAAGTAGTGCCTGCTTAATTGGTGTAATGGTTTTTCTGATTTTCTTATACATTTTTTATGGCATGCATGTAGTTTTCGGAGAGAAAAGCACTAAAATTATTATTAAGAGGGCCATATTTTTGAACATCTTCAGCCAAAAGAATAAGACCATGAACATTATGTGAAACTTGATGTTTTTCATACACAATTGAAAAAGATAAAACAAAATGTGTTAACAATTGATAAGCACAATCATTATAAAGAGAACAAAACTGAGGGCTGCATAAAATCCTAATTTATATATGTAATGCCAAATTTGTTTTGAAAATATCTTTAGAGAGGGAAGATTAGAGTACAATTGGCCCAGGATAAAGTAGAAGTTGTCGGAACTCAGTTGCTTTCCATTGTTTTATTTCGTTCAATGACCGAGGCTTACGAACAAATTCTTCTAGAATATACTGCTTAAAATTTTCTAATCTTTCAGATATTTTTACCACATTTCTGTACTGCATTCGGGTTTTAAGGTCACCAGAAATCCAAATGTACATAAGTTTCCTCATTACACCCAAACACACTAGTTGCATATAATCTAATGAACATTTGTAATGAGACCTATATTTGGAATATTGAGCAAACTTGTACTTCCTAAATGAAAGTCTTCATCAACTGATTTTTGAAACTAACGACAGTTCGCTTTGAAGATTATATATCAGTAAAATAGACACGATTTTTTAAATGTTCAAGAACAACACTGAATTTGGTGCAGCTAGAATATCCCCCATGACCTTTAGTACTTAAAATGAAAGACTTTGCATGAGCATCACAAACGAAATATTTTATGTGAACTTTTAATATACGCCCATCATCAACATGTAATTCTGTCATTGAAGTTTGACTCATTTCTTCAACAAAATCTTTTAAAAATAGATTTGCACTAGCAGGTTTTTCATTTCCACTGTAAGCACCAATCAAAAAACATTTTTACTTGGATCCACAGATCCCAATATTGGCCATAGACAGTTTCCTGATAACTTAGACACAGGCAAGCCATCTACACTAATAGCTAAATCAACGTAGCTTTTATCTGGTATACTGCTTAATTAAATTCTTCGTAGTACTCTTTCTAGGCCAGCATGTCAATAAAATCCCGGAGCTACATCTCTTACAGAAGTATTTCTTCGTTTTTTTTGTTTTTTTTTAAGTGATCTTGCATCTATAGGTAACTCTGTGTGTCCAAGATGTTTGAAATTTTTTTAATAATTTTGAGAGAGATGAATGTGGGATTTTTTCATAAACTGCCCAAGAAGCAATGTCAGTCGTCAAAAGTTGTTGGTTCTCTTCAGGCAGACAAGAACATGATGATTCTGGAGATGTCTAAGTGTTGGATTTATCAGAAACAAATGTTATATCTGGAGGAGAAAAGTCACCCAATTCTGACTCTGAGGTAAAGTATTCTTACAAGAAAAGTAAGATTCATTCAGGTAGTTGGGACTATGGTTACTGTTTTCTGTACTTGATAATGACTGGTGTTGTTCTACATCAAACTCAATCTTATTATTTTGTGTTATTTGTAACAATTCATTGTCACCTTCATTTTGCACTATGCGACGAATCTTCCTATGGGATAAATCTACCAACTGTTTTCGCCTCTTAGACATCTTGACCCTTAAATGTGGGAATAGGAATCAATTTTGTGTTCTATCTGAAAAATACAAGAAATAGGAGGTCAACCGAGTTTAAATATTCTAACATCATCAATAGATGGAAATAGGATTTTTAATTTATTTCACTACCACATAGATAAAATGTAAATAACGAAATTGGAACATATTACAAAAAGTTAGGGTGGTTATAAAGATTTTAATTAAAGCATGAAAATTTGACCAAACCAAGTTTAATGAATTGTTTTACTAGCATATTAAGTTTATAAAAAAGTTCTTATTATTGTTGAGACTATAAATGGCACTTGAACATATTTTAAAATAATACATAAATGGCAGAACAACAATCGCTGACTATCTGACACATTTAATGTTTACATACATGATATAATATATCAAGTACAATTTATATGCCTTTACGAACTGGAAAAATACAGTAACTAGTACCATCAGCAGGCAAGTTTATTCTCAGGCTATTGTTGTTGTTGTTACATTCTTGATATAATTTGTTGAAACTATAAATGGGACTTGAACATATTTTAAAATAAAACTTAAATGTCAGAACAACAAACGGTGACTATGCTGACACACTAATTAATGACAAACATGGTATGGTATAATATAGGTCTATCAATGTATTTATAAACTGAAGAAAAATACAGTAACCGGTCCCATCAGCAGTAAAATTTATGTTTTATTGTTGTTATTATTATATTTTTGATATTATTTGTAGAAATTATAAATTGCCACTTGGAAGAGATTGTAAAATAAAACATAAATTGCAGAACAATAATCGGTG
>JAGFPH010009367.1:33680-47610 GCA_018207615.1 Philaenus spumarius | reverse complement strand
CCTGTTTGAATAGTACAATGAGATTTGCATTATCACGAATCAGCTGTTTTGGAATGTGGCTGTACGTCTGACTCAGATAAAACACATCAAGCTTATAATGTCTTCCTGTTGTGAAATAGTTGCGAATATTATCTTGTTTCTCGCATGATACATCGTCAAAAATAGCAATAGAATCGGTTTTTATTTCTGTTAAATCGGGAACTTCTTCATTTTCCGAAAACATATAGTAACCAATTTCTGGGAGACCATCCAAAACACATTTTAAAAACTTATATTTCGTTTGACATAATGACTTTGAAAATACATACACATTTTTAAAATGTAAACCATTGGGGGAAAATATCAAATTCATTATTAAGTTTGTTTTTCCCGAATTACTGGGTCCTGCTATAATACACCTAATATTATTTGGAAGAAGGGCATTATGTTTTTTCTTTTTTCTTTTAACTGTGGGGGAGATGATATCATCAAAGTTAATAATTGGAAGTTTAACACTTTGTTTCACCAACTTCATAATAAATCTTTTTTGTCTATCCAAGTATCTCTTGCACTGTCAAATCCTAACCAGCGAACAAGTAATTTGTCCCCTTTTTTTCGAATCACTTTCTCTATTAAATATATATCTCCGAATTTTGTTTTACTTAATTCTTCCGTATAAAACCCTCCTTTTATCACATCGCCCGATTCGTCTTTTAAAATGTATGTGACCGGATCTGTTGATTTTATCTCATAGACTGTATAAATTTCGTTTGACCAGCCCGGGTAGTAGCCCTTATCAAATAATTTCTTAATCCTACTGATTCTAACCTTTTCCCCCACTTTAAATCTGATTTTAATATTTTTCTTTTTTTGATTCTTAATTATTCTCTGCAAAACTAAATGCTCGTTAGTCTTGTTTACGTCTACCGGTTTCATTCCAATTGTTCTGTGCACAGTATTATTATATTTTGAAATAATTTTCGGTAACAAATTTAACCATTTATAATTACCTTGTTCGCTAAATGCAACCCACATTTTATTCTTTATTGTTCTATTTAGCCGTTCCACAATAGATGCTTTTTTATCAGAAAAAGTAGAATAATGATTAACACCATACTTATCTAACAACCTTTTAATTTGAACATTATAAAATTCTTTTCCTTTATCTGTTTGCAAATGTTTCATAGGATGATTATGTAAAATTGGTTGCAAAACTCTTGCCAACTCATCAGCATTTTTTGCTTTTATCGGTTTAGCTATTGCAATTTTACTAAAACAATTAATTACAACTAATATATATTTATATCCTTTATTGACTTTAGAAAATGGAATCATTTCAACAAGATCTGCTTGAAAAAGATCATCTATACCTTTAAGTTCAACATAACGTGTAGAAAAATTTCTACGAACTTGTTTGTGTAATTCTTTTGCAATTTTATTTTTTACATTCATTTTTTACATTAATAATTTTCAACTAATTTACAATGATGCGCAAATCTTCTATGCTCCCATTTTGGGTTGTCTGCTTCCTAACAATGATTGATGGTGACTCCGCAATCAATACAGCAGGCCGAATCCCCTTCTCCTGTATAATAAAATCCTGCGTTAACCATATCATCAATTTTTGGATAGGGTTTAGGCCAAAAGAGAAATGTCTCTTTCATCAATTCTTCAATTTCATTGACGATTTTTTTACACTCGGTATATTCCACCAAATTTCCGGGAATATTTCTTTTACTTTGTTCACAACTGGGGTTTGCTATCTTGTGAAGAAAATTAACATGATTGATTGTTAATTTTGCCAAACCAGACTCCCATCCACAACCACAGCACACAATATTTTGAAACTTCCTTGTGCAGTAAAATCCATATTTGACCAATTGCTTAGATGTACAACTGTATAATGCATCACCCCAACGACCTGTATCATCTCTGCCGTAGTCGACCTTGTTGTTGTCGGTTTGGCTAGAGGCGTCAACCATCCTAGTTGGTAAACCCTTGGCGGCAATAGAACCAGAATCGGTCATGATTCACTTTTCGGTTTCTTTGGTGGCGGTTGTAACGTAAAACCTTCTAATTGATTGGATACTGCTCTGCTAGACTCACCAGTTAGACGTTCTTCTCTTGCACGATCCGCTGCTAATCTGATCCAACAGATACCGTTTCTAGCCTCCTTATGTTCAGAATCGTTGCCCACGTAATGAATGGAAGTCAAATCGTCTCGAAAATGAACTCTACGGATGCTGCTGCTGCTGCTGCTGGACATAACCTTTACACTAACTCTCGAAACACTGAGCGCAAGGCTTTAAATTCAGAAACATTAGCCTTGAGAAACCTTTACGTAACTGTGGGAATTTACATTGCGAAACATGTTTGTCGCTGGTAGCCTTGACGGGGATTTACGTCTTGCGACATTGTGTTGCAAACAAAACCACTTATCGGGTACGGGCGTGTTAGCCTTGACGAGAAAAACAACTTGCGCCATCACCGGGTAGCCTTGCGGACGTGTTTGCCTTGACGGGGAAACCCAGCGGGCGTCATTACCGGGCTTGGCCTTGCGGACGTGTTAGCCTTGACGGTAAAAACAACTTGTGTTATTACCGGGTAACCTTGCTAAATAATTGCGGACGTGTTAGCCTTGACGGGAAAAACCAACTTTGTGAACCTAATTGCATGTGTCATCACCGGGCTTGGTCTTGCGGACGTGTTAGCCTTGACGGGAAAAACCCGTGCGTGCGTCATCACTGGGTGGCCTTGATGCCCGCGCGTGTGACTTGTGACGTCATCGACTGTCAAGGTCATGTGCCTTGTGACGTCATCGGGGTCAATGACCGGTTAATTAGAGAAAGTATGCAGGAATGCGGGTCAATTATGCAAATTAGGGGTCAATGACCATTTAATGACTAATTAATTATGCAGGAATGCGGGTCAATTATGCAAATTAGGGGTCAATGACCTTAGGCATGTGTGATATATGGATGACCTTCAAATGACCTTGTTCCAGAAGGAACAAAACACTACTACTGTGTCCTTTAACAACGTATTCTTTTTTGATATAGCCTAGTAACATTGAAAATTAATTATAGTGGTACCTGCTATAATTACATTCAACTGTGGTGCGCTTGGTAAAGTGCAATTGTTACAGAAACTATACGGGGATGCTGGAAGTAACTTTGCGTTACTTAAGTGCGTTACGTAGACATAGTGCGTTCTAATTTTTTTATTTTAAAAATTGCTAACTTAGTTGTTATGGTAATGAATGTAAATGCATTAAAGAAACGTGTGTTGCATTAATATTATAGGTCTAACCAAAAACTATGCTTTTTTACTATTATTTAACTACAGACAATGTTTATTTTTTATTTTTCAGATTCGTTACAGTTTTCACTTTTGTTGGCAGTCCCACGACTGCTTTTTTATTACTTTTACTTTCTAAATTGGTCTGTATCCCATAATGTTACCCTATAATAAATATGTATTAGAGTTAGAGGTTAGTATTGTACAACAAATAAAAGTTTCAAGAACCTACAAAACCTCTACATTTAGAATGTATTAATTCCTTTAGTTATTTTCAATATTGCGACAGTAAAAACATGATTTTTTTAATTAAACCGTCAACTATTAGAAAACAGATTTAAACTAATCTTACATTTTAGACTTATCTAATCTTTATTTACAATTACAATTTTGTATTCATAAATGGGTTTTAACATAATAGATAACAACTGACATGTTAAAGATCTACTGTTGTGACATATTTAGAACACATTTTCAGGTGGAATAAAAATGCTGTTTGTGTAACACGTATGGACATGGTTCTGTAATAATTGCAAAACACAAATAAACCAATAAAAACATTGCGTGACACCATAACGAATCAATTTAAAGATAGCCTCCGGTACTGTGAACTCAATCCACTATTTAGGTTAATTGTATTTATATGTAAATAGGTTAAATACATAGTATAGGTTTCGATGGTGTACTTTTTAACTTCCCGCTACCAATAAAGGGAAGTTATTGATTTCGGTCCGATTTTCGAAAGTCGAGTTTTCATTAAATCTCCACGTTTTGAGGTCCCAGGAAGCCATTCTGACTATTCCCGCCGAGGTGTCCGACCGTGTGTGTGTGTGTATGTGTGTGTGTGTGTGTGTGTGGATGTATGTGTGTAAATAAATTTTTGTCGTACAGTTTCTCAAAAACGAATCTACCGATTGAATTCTACGACATGTCATTCGAAAGGGTGTATCAAAACTTAGATCTGATTAGATTTGAGAGTAAATCCATCGAGCCAATCCGAAGAAATTTAAAAAAATAACCTAAGTTTTTTTTGGAATTTTTATGTTTTTTAAAAATAACTTTAAAGCGTGCGAAAAAATCATAATAAAACCATGTATACATTTTTTGTGCTTAAAAAACTGCGTCGACTGCTTTTTTGAAAATGAAAATCGGACGACGCATTCAAAAGTTATCGTTGTTTAAAAATTCACAAATTTTCGTTTTTTGGTATTTTTTGGAATTTTTTTAACATATCTTCCAGATTTCTCAACCAATCAATATAAACCTGGACATTTTCTTTTTGTGCTTTAAAAACTGCGTAGAATGCTTTTTTAAAAATGAAAATCGAACGACGCATTCAAAAGTTATCGTTGTTTAAAAATTCACAAATTTTCGTTTTTTGGTATTTTTGGTATTTTTTTAACATATCTTCCAGATTTCTCAACCAATCAATATAAACTTGTACATTTTCTTTTTTTGCTTTAAAAACTGCGTAGAATGCTTTTTTAAAAATGAAAATCGAACGACGCATTCAAAAGTTATCGTTGTTTAAAAATTCACAAATTTTCGTTTTTTGGTATTTTTTTGTATTTTTTTAAACATATCTTCCAGATTTCTCAACCAATCAATATAAACCTGTACATTTTCTTTTTGTGCTTTAAAAACTGCGTTGAATGCTTTTTTAAAAATGAAAATCGAACGACGCATTCAAAAGTTATCGTTGTTTAAAAATTCACAAATTTCCTTTTTTTTGGTATTTTAACAAAAAAACTCATTTTAAGCGTTTAAAATTCAAACTAAGCGGGAAGTTCTAGGGTTGGCCTGCACGGTCAACCAATTTCCAGATTTTTAATTTAATATTTTATAAATCGACTAACACAAATTTATACAAAAGTAGAGGGCTCGTCTGTTCAATTCACCCATCCAACTGCCATGGCGAAACAAATGCAAACATATTTTTGAATACTCATATTTTTACAGAAATGACGATTGAGATGCACGTTAGGAAAGCTGCACTTAGAGAATGCTGGGGGATGTAGTGGAGGCATGGCCCTTGACCCATGATCAGTAGGGCCAGAGTTTTGATTAGGACAGAGGCACTTGGATAGGGATATGTTAGTTGGTGTAGTGGAGGCCTTGACTTTGACGTATGCTCAGTGAAGAATGAGTTTTGATTAGTAAAAATTCACTTGGATCTGGGTAGAGTGGGTGTGATATTGGCGACCTGTATCCTTACACATGAACAGAAGGGCAAGCATTTTTGCCTGAAAGACGGGATTTTCTTTGTAAAATAGAGAGATTAATGATGGCTTCCTCTTAAGAATGAAATAATAAGAACGATATCCGCACATGATGATGACTTTAAACCTTTGAAACCGGTAGTCCTCTGTGCTGCAAGTATTGTTGACGTTGTTAAATACAAACAAAAACTAGTTGAATCATATAATACAATGAATTACCTTATAAGGTCCGTCTTGTGACTTGAAATTGTTTTTGGTGTTATTCGTTTACTACATGTTTCGATTTACAACTTCATCATCAGGAACCTTTTGCTATTTTTTTCATTCATTCGAGGAACTCGTCACACATTAAAATAGTTAAAACACATAACACTTACACGAAGACAAAAAATATTAAACAGTCTTGTCCAGCACCGGTGTGCACTCTAATAAATCCGGTGAAGCACTGACGGTACGAGCGGTGCGTCCTACTGATGCTAATCGCTATTGATCTTAGATAAATATTTGAGAGCTGTGTCATATAAATGATGTGACTAGAAAGACAGCTGATCATTTAAAATGTCATCGGGTTTTCTTTTAAACGCTCTATAAATCTCAAACTTCTCTTGTGCGCTCATTATTCCGCCTTTTGTGCATAAGTGTAATGTCTCCACACTGGATTGGAAATCACCTGGTCCGTGATTGTTTTCAAACAAGTGGCTAGCATAATTGGAGTTGGAAATATTGATTTTGTTATTGGGAAGGTGTTCTTTGTATCGGCAAAGAAACGTTCTCCCTGTTTGACCTATATACTACTTGTTGCAATCAGGACAGGATATTTTAAAAACACCAGATTTATTTTCCAAAGGAATCTTATTTCTGCGTTTAAGAGAAGATGAAATACTATTACTTGTGCGGAAGGCGAGAGTGATATTGA
Organism: Philaenus spumarius; assembly: GCA_018207615.1. Classification (NCBI taxonomy): domain Eukaryota; kingdom Metazoa; phylum Arthropoda; class Insecta; order Hemiptera; family Aphrophoridae; genus Philaenus; species Philaenus spumarius. The sequence goes on along the minus strand of JAGFPH010009367.1, from coordinate 41,199 downwards.
GTTTTTTTTTAATATTGCATACAACATTGGGCAGTAGGTTGGTATACTCTGATGAGATAAATTTGTTATTCTTAATTCTGTTTGTTTCTAAGTTTTTTCTGTTGCGTTTGTTATTATAGCTCCTGATCATTTTATCTATTAAGCTCTTATATCCATTGCTTACAGCTATGTGTTTGATGATGTTCATTTCATTATGGTAATCGTTTCTATTCAAAGGGACGGTGTTAAGTCTGTGTATAAAATTATTAAAGGCCACCATTTTTTGGGAATATGGATGGTGCCAATGGGCATGGATGGTGACGTCAGTTATGGTAGGCTTGCGGTATATTTTATAATCAAGCTTGCCATTGCCTTTTATGATAGTTAAATCTAGGAAATTAAGTTGTTCATTATTTTCCACCTCCAGTGTAAATTGAATTGTACTGATGCTGTTCATGTAATTTAATAAACAGCAGCCTGTCTAGTAGAACCATTAAAAACAACGAACGTGTCATCCACATATCTATTATAGAGTATGATATTCTTTCTATTTTTGTTATTATTGGACATTATTTGTTCATTTTCGAAATAGTTTAAGTATATGTCAGCTAATAATCCGGATAACGATGAACCCATTGCTAGGCCATCGTCTGTATGTAGAAATTATTATCAGATACGAAATAGTTCTGCTCCAACACTGTCCGCAATAACCACATCAATTCATCTATTCCCTGTTTATGCAATTTATTTGTGGTAGTGAGGTTATGCCTAAGTACATTCAACATTTCTGCTACTGGGATATTGGTATACATGTTTACCACATCAAATGAAATGAGTTTATAATTTGGATTAATTTTAATATCCTTCGTATTATTTATGAATTTAGTGTTGTTCTTTAGACTATTGTTGTTTGATATGGTGATATTATTTTTAATGAGGTGTTCTAACTTCTCTGCCGTTATATAGCTTGGAGCCGTGGTATAATTTATTAATGGTCTAATGGGTATATGTTGCTTATGGAGTTTTGGTAAGTCAGTTAACTGTGGTGCCTGAGGGTTTATTGGTTTGAGACACCTACGAGAATTCTCGCTCAACAGAGACGTGCATTTACTTATAGTTTGGTTCAATGTTTTATGAAATTTGTTGGTTGGATCGACCTTAAGTATCTGGATATTGTTGTTATTATTCTTTGCCGATATAAAGAACACCTTCCCAATAACAAAAGCAATATTTCCAACTCTAATTATGCTAGCCACTTGTTTGAAAACAATCACGGACCAGGTGATTTACAATCCAGTGTGGAGACATTACACTTATGCACAAAAGGCGGAATAATGCGCGCACAAGAAGAGTTTGAGATTTATAGAGCGTTTAAAAGAAAACCCGATGAAATTTTAAATGATCAGCTGTCTTTCCAAACACATCATTTATATGAAACAGCTCTCAAATATTTATCTAAGATCAATAGCGATCTGCATTAGTAGGACGCACCGCTCGTACCGTCAGTGTTTCACCGGATTTATTAGAGTGCACACCGGTGTTGGACAAGACTGTTTAATGTTTTTTTTGTGTTTGTTTAAGTGATGTGTTTTAACTATATTAATGTGTGGCGAGTTCCTCGACTTAATGGAAAAAAATAGAAAGAAATACCTGATGATGAAGTTGTAAATACTTCGAAACATGTAGTAAACGGATAACACCAAAAAAAAATTGAAGTCACAAGACGGACCTTATAAGGTAATTCATTGTATTATTTAATTGTCACTTGGTACCGAAAAAATGCATATTAAATTAGTTGAATCATTTTGAATCTCACCCAGTAACTGATTTAGTTAATTTAGGGGAGTTTTTTAAAAAGCATAATATATATAAAGGGCGAATCAATATAAAATTAGTACGTTGAAAAAATGTCTAAACATTTTACTATAGGCATTAGTAAGGTAAAGAGGACCCGTGATTCGTTACTTATTTTAAAAGTGAAAGTCATTCAAATTAATCAAAGATATTTTAGGGATTTGGGAAAATTTGAAAATGGCTTGGAGCTTTTAGGGAGATAACCGAATTAATGGAAATATATTAAGATAAAAATACTGCAAGTTATCCGTACACGCTATCCAACTCTTTCACTTCGGCATATTATGACAGTCCCATTCACCGTCTCCTACCGCTATATTAGAGCAATCAGTTAACGGATTTTAATGGAATTAAAGATATTGCCTCGTATAACTTACTATTGGGGTTTATATTATTATTTATTATTTTCATATTTACCCTGAATTGGCATACTAATACAACATTTGAGTTGTAACATTAGAAAATTAGATTAGATTAGGGTGGAGAAGGTTTCCTTGCACATCAACCCTTAATGTTTTTAACCCTCTTTTTCCCGCGCCTAGCTCGATAGAAACATGTACCCCTTGTGAATTCCAGGACTTTCTCCTCCAAGTCCCCTGCTTGCTTGATTCCGAAGAGCCGTAATTTATTCCTTCTTCGCTCCAGAATCCCGTAATCAAATATGACGTGTCGTGTCGACTCTTCGGCCTGATCGCAAAGCCGACATCGTTGGTCACCTTTCAGGACTTGCACTGTTACTATAAAAAACCGACCATGTCCAGTAATGAGTCCTACATATCTTTTGAGCTTCTGTCAGTTTAACTTGATTAGAGGTCTGGGCTTGTGGTTTTGGGGGAAAATATTCGTTTTTGTTAATTGTGTCACGTAAATTTGTTACGGAATAAAATAATTACCATTTAAATAGCAAGGGAATACGTATGCGTAAATCAGGAGATTTTAGTGTTAAAAAACAGGTGATTGTATATCATAATTCCCATTTAAATAGCATGGGAATATATAGGTGTAAATCAAGTGGTTTTAGTGTTGAAAAGAGGTGATTGTATATAAATTGGAAAATTCAGCTATAATACCAACACCTGAATGTGCAGTTTTGTGATGTGTTTTGCTATTGTAGCTGTGGTTTTGTTTCAAAGTGGGAATTAAAATCAAAGCGTAGGCTATATGATTAAACATATTATAAAATTATTTCTACTGTGCTTGCTATTTTTTACTGTAATGAATAACGCTGGAAGACCACCTCGCAAAGGTAGGCCATCACGAAGAGGTATTGCTCCTAGAAATATAGCCTATATATAGGGGCTATTGCCCCTATAAGCCACTAGTTTAATTTGTAATTCAATAAATCTGTTCTACTTTACAAACACCTGCATCAACACAGCGTACACGAAAATTCGTTCGCGGAAAAGAGGCTGGACTCGGCTAGAACCTCCACCGTAGTCCCTCTAACCAAAGTCCCATTGGGAAGAGATCTGTGCTTGCACAAGCGGCTACGGACACCCGAATCAATTACACGCCCTTCAGGCAACACTTGCGGTTATTTTTAGAGCCGACCTACACAACTAAGCAGTGTTCTAGACTTCGGTCTAGGGAATAGACGATACATACTATATAATAATCCGTTATTATAATTATTATAATATTACTATATTATAATAAAGTTTTAATATAGAGAGGTGGGGCGATTGGAGCGAGCAGGGGTCAAAGCCCCCCCTAGTTATTTATTAAAATAAATATTTATTCTAATAAACATTTTTAATACTTATTAATTGTTAAAAAAATGTGCAGTGTTTCTGAATATTAAAATGAATAAACATCTAATTGTATGTAGAAACAATACGTAGAAAAAGTGGGAATTTCTTAGCTCGGCCAATTTGGATTGGGATATCGGAAAGGGGTTTACTTTTCAACAATTTTCTCGTCTCAACGAGGGCTTTAGAATGAGCTATCACATAATAAGGGTTGCTATTTCATATGTTTGACTTGCAACCCCCCTTACGAATAAGGGTAAAATTCATTTATACCCCTAAAAGGGGCAGCATTTTCCCAATATAACTTCCTGAAAGTTTGGTGTTAATACGTGTAACCAGTTTAAAATGATGAAGGGATAGCGGAAATGTGCATCCTTCCGTATTTATATGACATCTCAAAACGTGTTCTGTGGACCATTATCGGTGCTCATTGACCACTCCCGACCTTAGGTCTTACCATAAGAGTCACTGCAATAGCTCATCTTTCTTATGCAAAATCGCTAATCAAAATGTACTATGTTGTCAATAGTAGGAAGCAGTTTCTCTCAAAACATTTTTAACCATGCAACTGTGAATGCTCAAATTGAGCACTCGTTGAAATATATCAACTTTTACAACTCTACTTGTAATGAATATTTCACCCGCAAAAAATCATTCAATCGCAATAAAACAAAAACCGTTGGAAAGGAAATGTTTTAAACTTGAATTTTTTATTTACAAGTTTTTTCTAAAACGTATATTTACATACGTAATCATCGTTTCATTTTTGAGTTTTCTAAAAGCCAATGTCAGGCGAATGAATCACTCCAAAATGACTCAGAAATTCGAGTTTCCATGTCCGTCCCTACAGCCCGCCCAGTATTTCTTAGTTAAGCCTATATATCGTTGGATTCATGACAATTTCACCTATCTTAAACTTCCATCCAACAAAATTCGGATAAATAGGTGGGAAGTTATGGAGCATTTTGTAGACCCTTGAAATTCTTCAGTTTTCCAACCAATAAACAGCCTTACTTATTACACGTCATATCTGTGTGATCTCAGTCAATTTTTAGACATATTTTGATATGTCTGTATAGATATTGATTCAAGCTAACATTTCGTGGACTATCATTCAAAACGTAAGGAAATAACTCGACTTTCGTCCGTCTCTACAGCCCACCCAGTACTTTTTCCGAGTCAAACCTATATACCGTTGGATTCGTTACAATTTCCCCTATATAAAACGGCCATCCAATCAAAAATCTGTAAAATAGTTTTAAAGTTGTGAGGCATGTTGTAGAACCTTGCAATTGGTCAGTTTTCAAACCAATAAACAGCCACACTTATTACATGTCATATCTGTGTCATCCCAGTCTATTTTTAGAAATATTTTTATATGTCTGTGTAGAGAATGATTCAAGCTAACATTTCGTGTGAACCAAATATGTTTTGTGTCAACGGTTTGGCTTATAGCATCGTGGGAAAGAAAGCTTTTTAACGATCTCAAACCAACGATCAATTTAAAATCTAACTTGTTTTCCCCGTGCAACGTCATATCAGAGCTTCGTATACCAAGCATGAATGGGAAGTTTCTGTATTTGTTCTCACTTTTGTTATTCAAATAATTCTAAGTCAAACATTTTTATGAAAAGATAATTTACAAGTATACAGTTCAATTCTTTGATTTATTCTCTACACTTTGTTATAATAATTTTTCATTTTTGGGTAAATCATAGGCCTATATTAGTAAATTACGTTTCAAACTTGGCATGCTTTTGATAGCAGTCTTGCAGTAGGAACATAAAAACTGGTGTTGTCAAAATAAGAAATTTGAAATTGATAAATGTGTTTACACAATTCTATTTAGAACTAAATTACGAAACTTTTTTACACTTACGAAAATATTACAAAAAAATTGTTACTACTTTTGTTATGTAGGCCTAAAGTTGAACTTTTACTTTTTGTAACTGAACATTTTTTGTTTCTTGAGCTAATAAATTTTTACAATTTTGCATCAATAATTTTTTTAATTTCATATATGAATTTGTTTAACCTTTTTCTGCAAAAAAAGGTACGGAATACTTTTGGGTTGGTATATAATTACTATATTTGACGAATTTTTTTAAAATATGCTTGCACACGCACCGAAATGGCTTGGCATGGATATTTGTAGGGTTTTAAACACTTGTCACTCTGTACATAAATCAACAGCAATTATTTCAGAGAGGTAATTATGTATCCCTAAAGAGAGCTAAAGTTGTATACCATAACCATGCAATTTAATATACGATAAAGAAGGCGGAATTTGTATTCGAAAGTTGGCAAGCTGTATTCATAACGTATTTTGTTCAACCATTGTTTTTTAACATGATTATTTTAGTTGAAATTTTGTAAAAAGATTCGAAGCTGATATGATTAGTTACCTGGACTTCAGCTTCGAATCTTTTTACAAAATTTAAACTAAAATAATCATGTTAAAAAAACAATGGTTGAACAAAATACGTTATGACACCGTAAAGGAGTGTATGCACGTATCGCGAATGTCCTAACACGCTTCAGGGTTACAAGAAAAACAGATTTAAATGAATAAAAACAGCAGAACTAATTCTAGAAAAAAAACCACGAGGTGTTTCAGCAGTCTGCACCATGCACTAGCAGAAATGAAATTCCCTGTCTCAGCCAACCTCTAATTGACTTCGTGTTGAACCAGTGCCAGGTGTATTCCTGATTTATCAGCCAGCACATTAATCGCTTTATATAAGTCGGTTGTCTTCGGTTTTAGTTTTGCAAATCGTAAACTATTCTTCACGAGATATGTCAAATAAACCGGGTAGAATTGAATTTGACTCTAACAGACTATGATTATCTATCTAGGCGTGGTTATAGCAAGTTTCCTTGGCTTTGACCTAAATCTGTATAATTGGTACGAGCGAGCGGTTTATTATTAAAAATAAAGGAAACATAAAATGCTACAATATTGCATACCTTGTATTGTCTTTTCGCTGTAATTCCAATAAAAACATAATTATTTCTTTCAACAAAAATCTGCTCAGTCCAAATTTGATCAGCAGATACCAGATAATCCATCAATTTTGAATTTTGAATCTCAGCTTATTGCAACAAAAAATTTAATATTAACACTTGGACCTAAATAGCGAATAGTAAAGTAATGCGTAAATGCATTTTGTACTGTAAAACTAGAATTATCCGAACTCCAACTTTCCGAATCGCTGATTATCCGAATCGCTTTCAGAATTTCAAAAAAAAATTAAGACGGGTACGTACTACGATTTACAAAATAATGATTCTGTCTACCCGTATCATTCTGTGTATTGAAAATACTCCCAATACGCGGGTTGGCGTGCGAAGCACGCAATCCATTATGTATTAAAAATACTCCCAATACGGGGATTGGCGTGCGAAGCACGCAATGAATTGTGTATTGAAAATACTCCTAATACCGGGGTTGGCGTGCGAAGCACGCAATGCATTGTGTATTGAAAATACTCCCAATACGGGGGTTTGGCGGGCAAAGCGCGCAATCCATTATGTATTGAAAATAGTCCCAATACGGGGGTTGGCGTGCGAAGCACGCAATTCATTGTGTATTGAAAATACTCCTAATACTGGGGTTGGCGTGCAAAGCGCGCAATCCATTGTGTATTGAAAATACTCCCAATACGGGGATTTGGCGTTCAAAGCACGCGATCCATTATGTATTGAAAATAGTCCCAATATGGGGGTTGGCGTGCAAAGCACGCGATCCATTATGTATTGAAAATAGTCCCAATACGGTGGTTGGCGTGCAAAGCACGCGATCCATTATGTATTGAAAACACTCCCAATGGGGGTTGGCGTGCGAAGCACACAATGCATTGTGCATTGAAAATAGTCCCAATACGGGGGTTGGCGTGCGAAGCACGCAATGCATTGTGTATTGAAAATACTCCTAATAC
>JAGFPH010009367.1:20850-33670 GCA_018207615.1 Philaenus spumarius | reverse complement strand
AATGCATTGTGTATTGAAAATAGTCCCAGTACGGGGATTAGCGTGCGAAGCACGCAATGCATTGTGTATTAAAAATACTCACAACACGGGGGTTGGCGTGCGAAGCACGCAATGCATTGTGTATTGAAAACACTCAAAATACGGGGGTTAGCGTGCAATGCACTGTGCGTCGGCCGCTTCTCATATTGTTCAGTGTCAAGCTCACATGTGCGTCGTTATCAGTGAACGTGTTAAAACGTTCATTTACATCCATTATTGTACCGAAGAACAAAACAAAAAATTTAAATAAAAAAGATTCCATGTAATGAAACTTGATTTTACAAATTACACAATCGTAGAATGTAAACGTGCCTAGAGTTGGACTACGACCGCCGTTGTTTGTTTAACTACATTAGAGCAAGGCACAAGGAAATCACCTAAGCCTTTATTCCTTGCAGCAGACGGTCTCACATTGCCCTGGCGCTTGCAGTGACTGTTAACAAGTCTTGAGGAAAAACCTGGCTTGTACCTGCAAAACCATTTAGCCCTGGACAGGTAGCCTATGTTAGATCAGAATGTAAAAGTATATAAGGATGAGGTCGACTATCGTGCTAAAGCTATCTTGTAGTCGGCCATCTTGAATTTCACCACAGCATATGGTCTTCAAAACATATTTATTTATATAATACTAGCTGACCCGTACGACGTTGCCCATGGTGGTTGGTATTTTCAGTCTTTTTAAAATATTTGTATTCTTTTTAAGTGTTCAGTCAGTGAGTAGTATTTGGCTTTTATGTATATATAGATTTTAAATAATAAAAGCACTATTGTCATAATAATAAAAGATCTGAAATTATGATTTTAGTAACTTAGATCCCCCCAAGCCCCTCCTAAAATTTCGAAATTTGTCATACCCTTTCTTAGTGAGCGCCTATGGTCCTAGAGGAAGCTACATACCAAATTTCATCCCAATCCGTTCGGTAGTTTTGAAGAAATCGTGATTTGATAACGTTGATCCCCCAAACCCCCCGCCCCCCCCCTAAAATTTCGAATTTTTTCAAACCCTTTCTTAGTGAGCACCTATGGCCTTCGAGGAAGCTACATACCAAATTTAATTTCAATCCGTTCGGTAGTTTTTTAGAAATCGTGATCAGTGAGTCAGTGAGTGATTGATTGGTATTTCGCTTTTATATATATATATAGATACAAAGATATTGATTTTATTTTTTGGAGGCGAGATTAGTCCACTCTCCACCTAACCCCAATACAAAGTTACAAACATTTACAAAATAACATTCTTAAAAATAAATGGTTCTTTAACAAACAAAAATAAATGTATACAATTTATAAAAACATTAACGGTAATTAATTCTGTCAGGTTATATACTTATTACAATCATAATTAAACATTCGTACACATTCATACAACTGAACAATAAACACTTCTAATGTACGCCTGAAAACTGGGATGCATCATTCACTTTGTACAATAAATATGAAATCAAAAGCTTTGAAAACTGGACACGGCCGTCAGCAGACTTAATTGCGTCCGGTATTGAATTCCACAGACGGCAAGCGGAAACAGTAAATGATTTATTATACTTCAAATCCGGTGCAAAGGTATGGCAAGAGTAGTGCCCACCTCTTCTAGTGCTCCTTGCACTTATGTTAGAGATATAGACAAAAGAGTGACAAGTTTGACGCGAGTCGTATGACGTTCCTAATAATTATATGTTTCCGAATTGTTTGAGGAAATTATAGACAAATTGAAACCCGAAATTACATGGAATAACTAGTTATTGTTGCACAATAGTGGTCGTTCGTTAGTATATAAGCAGCTGACTTGAAAGCAGACTTTTTTGAAAGTGACAATGAATTTTATTTATTTATTTTGTTTTAAAAGCCAAGACGGAATTATTAAATTTGAATAAATATTTATATTGTGCTACATTCAAAAAGTGCTCCCTGTGAAACGTCAATAAAGAGGGAGACATCCGACATTTCCTCACTGAGTGTCCATTACTCAAGGAATATACTACCCATGAACTGAATATATTACCTTTTAAAAACCTGTTTATCTTTAGAGTATTGAAAACCTTTTTGATAGAAGTGGGGCTAGAGATGGTACTCCAGTACCAAGAGCTTTGACATTGCGGAATAGATCAAATGTTGTTGTACCTAAACCAAATTCCACTATTTATTTGACATCTTATGCATATCTAGCACCTAAATGTTTTAATTGTATGTCAGAGAGAATTAAATCATGTTCGAACAGACAAAAGTTCTCCAGTTTGCTGCATAATATTTTGCTCGAACTTGAAGATGTACGTTCTTATTTTAATGTAACAACGTGATTTTTACGTCTTGGTGTTATATTCAGGTGTTGTATACTTGCAAGAATGTATGCTAAGTCTGAGTGCCTGTGTGTAGTGTATATCTACGATGAACATATCGTGAAATAGTTGTATTAAAAAATGTTAGCTTTTGTAAGACTCTTATAATGTATAAGCGTTTTGTATATGTACGTAAGTCAATTTAACATATAAATATGTATGCGTTGTTTATAAAAAGACTAGAAGTCAAATTTTTGTTCGTAGATTAAAATGTAAAAAATTGTGTGCGTTTATTGGTAAATCTATCGGCTGCTACTCAACTTTGTCTTTGAATTTTGTTTTATGTTTTGAGCAAGTTATTTATGTTTATTTTTAAGAATTCATTTATAGTTTTTTTGTAAATCAGAAGCAATCGAGAAACAATTAATCAAAGTTTAGACGCCAATATTTCGTAAATGGTGTGTTGTCTGTACAATAACTATTAAATCACTTAAATGGAAGGCATTGGACTAAAATAAGTCAATTTTGCAGCAAGTAGCTCTAGTTTAACCGACTAGTAAAACTTTTAATTTATTCATTTTTTTTTTATTCTTTCTGATTTTTGTGGTTTTCTTTCTTCCTACTGTTTATAAACAGTAATATTTAGTTGAAATGAGACGATTTTAAAAACTTTAATCTATCGACGTATTTTCTTTTTTCTATTTTCTTATGGGTAAAAGGTAATGACATGTTTTAAAACAACATTATTAAATGGCAAACTCAAATGTAACTCAAATGATAGTAGTAGACATGATAAGTTATCTCAAGCTCCAACAACATCTATATATTATAAAAGCCAAATCCACTGACTCACTGATCACGATTTCTCAAAAACTACAGAACGGATTGGAACGAAATTTGGTATGTAGCTTCCTCTAGGGCCATAAGTGATCACTAAGAAAGGTTTTCAAAAAATTCGAAATCTTAGGGGGTGTTTGGGGAGGGAGGGTCAAATTTACTAAATCACGATTTCTCTAAAACTACTTAACGGATTGCAATTAAATTTGGTATGTTGCTCCCTCTAGGGCCGTAGGTGCTGATAAGAAAGGGTTTCAAAAAATTCGAAATCTTAGGGGGGGGGGGTCAAAGTTACTAAATCACGATTTCTGCAAAACTACTGAACGGATTGGAATAAAATTTGGTATGTAGCTTCCTCTAGGGTCATAGGTTCTCCCTAAGAAAAGTTTTCAAAAAATTCGAAATCTTAGGGCGTTTGGGGGTTAAAGTTACTAAATCACGATTTCTCCAAAACCACTAAACGTATTGGAACGGAATTTGGTATGTAGCTTCCTCTAGGGCTGTAGGTGCTGATAAGAAAGGTTTTCAAAAATTTCTAAATTATTGAGGGGGTTTGGGGGTGGTCAAAGTTACTAAATCACGATTTCTTCAAAACCAATAAATGGATTGGAATGAAATTTGGTATGTAGCTTCCTCTAGGGTCCTAGGTTCTCGCTAAGAAAGGGTTTTAACAAATTCTAAATTTAGGGGAGGTATGAGGGGGTCAAAGTTACAAAAAATTCCCATAAGATTTACATAGTGTAATATATTTATTGATATAATATATTTTTTGTTAATATACATTTAACTTTGATTTGCCTATCCGTGAAAGCCGGATCGGGCCAGCTAGTGTGGATTATAGATACTAGTATATTAACAAATCTAGATAGTACATTAGATTGCAATCCAGTCAATTAGTAGAACCAGCTGGCACATGTGGCTACTGAAAGACAATTTGTATTACCCAAGACGTATACAAATGTACAAAAATAACAATTTTTTTTTTAATTTTATGTTGATTATGTGTTGTTAGTGTCTATTGTGTGAGTTAAATGTCAGCCTGATGATGGTATCAGTGATTCGGTGAAACATTTATAAAAAAAAAAAACAAGAAAAAACGAGGATTATTGAGTCATACAAGGTATTTATAACCATTTTTGTTTATAAATAAAGTAATCCGATAGGATACAATGAATTCTATAAACGAATTAAAACTAATAAAAGGCACTAATTGTATAAAACGACTATGGGAAATCACTGCGTGCTCCGCACGCCAACCCCGTTAGAACCTTCTATACACATATTCATGTTATGTTTTCTTTATAATAATGGTGTAGGATTAATAGTAACCTCAAATCTAAGATTGTTAATGTAAAAATCAAACTATTTCGTATATTTTATAACAGCAGTTATATTAAAGGATTAATGAACCAGAAAGAAACAGGTTTACACTTTAAGAAAACCCTAACCTAAAAGTTAGAAATACAAATAAATGCTTCAAAGTTTAAAATCAGCTGTTAATGGAAATATTAGAGCGAACAGCTGATCACCGTAACAACTATAAACATATTTATTAATTATTCAGTATGGCGCTTCCATCGCCGTAAAATATTTAGTTTAGTCTGTGTTGATTTTACGTTTAAAATGGCGTTGTTTTTTTTTTTTTTTAAGTATGGAAAAACACGCGTGTATTCAAATGAAACTTTGTGTCAATATTTCAAGGCAATCGGAACACTTGGAGAACTTTTGGAGATTTAAGATTTTTAACAAACATTAGCATTTTTAATTATATACATAATACAACTATACAAAATTGTAGCATAAATGTTTACGAATGTCATAAAAATGTTGATCAGTGTTCACTAGATCAAACTATTGTGTATTACTTTTTTACTATTAAATTTTTTTAAATTTCTAAATAAAATTAAGAGCAGAGAAAATACTTTTTAAGTTTTCAAATCCTACATTCTGTTGGGCTAACGGAATAGCTAATTAATTTATCTTTTAGCTTTGAATCCATACATTTTTGTTAAGTCGATTATGTTAAGAACACTATTAAAACTTTCCATTGAATTCGTACTGATGAATGAGTTCAGTTAATGTGCGCTTTCAGAAGTTTCTAATTGTGTTTTGAATAAAATTCTACTTCTTTTGCTTTTAATTTAATTACTTACTACTTCAAAGACTCTCTCAATGTACTTAGCGATGCATCAACATTGCAAATGAAATAGAGTCCAAGGTAGAACATTATGGCAGCATTGAATTTATAAAAACACTGTCTTTATAAAGAGCATTAGAAAATATTATGGAAACTACTTTAGAAAGAAAGATACCCATACTAATATTATAAAGAGGAAAATTTTGTTTGTTTGTATGTAGGGGGTAATCTTTTGAACTACTGAACCGATTGAAAAATAGGTTTACTAATAAAAAGCTACACTATCCCTGAGTAACATAGGCTATAATTCATTTTGATAAAAACATTTTTTGTTTCAATATTTGTAAATTTAGTCTAAAAAAATCTTAGGTTATGCCTAGACTGATGAACCAACACAAGTTTTTCTATTTATTACCATAGCAACCGATTGAATAAAATAACAGCTGATGGTCTAATATTTCCATTAACAGCTAATTTGAAACATTGAAACAATTATTTGTATTTGTAACTTTTTGGTTAGGTAAGCTGACGACAAGAAAGCTTTACCACGCCGGTCAAGCTCATCCTTATATTTTATCTTTACATCCGGACAATCAAACATACGTGTCCATGGCTTAATGGTTTTTCCAGGTACAAGCCAAGTTTTTCCTCAAGACTTATTAACAGTCACTGCAAGCGCCAGGGCAATGTGAAACCGTCTGCTGCAAAGAATAAAAGCTTATTGGATTCCCTTGTGCCTTGCTCTAATGTAGTTATACAAACAACGGTAGTCCTTAAACTCTAGGCACGTTTACATTCTACGATTGTGTAATTTGTAAAATCAAGTTTCATTACGTGGAATCTTTTTTATTTAAATTTTCTAATTTATTCAACGTCACGATAACAGAAAGAAGTTAATCAAAATGTTCAAGGATCTGTAAAGAAAAGTTTCAAAGTAGAAATTTTTTAGTTTTTGAAGTGTAAACTTCTATAGGTGCACCACGTTCAAAAAATTCATAGTCTATAATACATGAGTGTACAGCAGAGTATTTATTTTTCGTGTTGCTGGGGGTGAATCTGCTTTTACCGTCACGCGTTTCACCATGCATTTTGTGAAACGCACCTAATGTGAAACGCTTCTGATGTGAAACGCTCCTAAAGTGAAACGCTACTGATGTGAAACGCTCCTAATGTGAAACGCTCCTAATGTTAAACGCTCCTAAAGTGAAACACTCCTAAAGTGAAACGCTAATAATGTGAAACGCTCCTAAAGTGAAACTCTCCTAATGTGAAACGCTCCTAAAGTGAAACGCTCCTAATGTGCAACGCTCCTAAAGTGAAACGCTCCTAAAGGGAAACTATCCTAATGTGAAACGCTCCTAAAGTGAAACGCACCTAATGTGAAACACTCCTAATGTGAAACGCTCCTAAAGTGAAACACTCCTAATGTGCAACGCTCCCAATGTGAAACGCTCCTAAAGTGAAACTCTCCTAATGTGAAACGCTCCTAAAGTGAAACTCTCCTAATGTGAAACGCTCCTAAAGTGAAATGCTCCTAAAGTGAAACGCTCCTAAAGTGAAACGCTCCTAAAGTGAAAAGCTCCTAATGTGAAACGCTCCTAAAGTGAAACGCTCCTAACGTGAAACGTCACTAATGTGAAACGCTCCTAATGTGAAACGCCCCTAAAGTGAAACGCTCCTAAAGTGAAACGGTCCTAATGTGAAACGCTCCTAATGTGAAACGCCTTTAATGTGAAACGCTCCTAAAGTAAAACGCTCCTAACGTGAAACGTCACTAAAGAAAACGCTCTATTCCATCTGTTTAAAACAGTTTTGGTCTTGCCGAGATTCGAAGCAGCAGAGTCCATACTCATAGTCTAACGCCTTAGCCGGTTGGGGCTACAATAGCGTTGCTAATTTACTATATTTGAGTTGGGTATATTAGTGTAACAGATTGTGCAACGTCATAGGCTTAATCTGTTAATATTAATACAATGTATAGTTTAATTAGTAATACCTATGAAATGGACATCGTGCTTCCTTATTTTGTAAGTTGTGTTAAACAAGAATCATTGTGCATCCTTATTTCCTAAGTTGAGTTAAAAATGAACATTGTGCTTCCTCATTTCGTAAGTTGTGTTAGTTTAAAAGATTACAATTCTCCCATGTGGTCTTAAGCTCGCAATTGCATTCGTTTGTATTTTAAGAATATTTTTGTTTTCCCTTTACCGATGATAAGGTTGAACTTGGAAAAAAGATGACAGGATTGTTTTGACCATCTTAGTAAAAATACATCATATGTTAATTGTCTTACAAGATATGTAAATCATTAAATATGAAATTCACTATGGAAATAATTCGACCACGCAGCTAAACCATTGACGTGAGTTGAGCAAATTTCCAAAATTTAGTTTATAGGCCTATGTTTTGTGGTTTCAACCAACAATTTGAGAAATAGTTCTATTCACGACGGTGCTTAATAGCTGCAAAATGGTTCGCACGCCATTCCGCATATTGGGAGTATCTTCAATACACAAAGCATTAAGTGCTTCGAACGCCAACCCCCGTATTGTTAGTATATTCAATACGCAATGCATTGCGTGCTTCGCACGCCAACCAATCGGTAGAATCCACCGCATGGCTTTGAAGAGGGTACTTTTGTGGTATTTTGCGTTTTGATCAATTTTGGGAGAACCAAGCGAGCTATAAGGTCGCGTAAAAAAAAATTGCAGAATAACATCCTACATTTATATTTGTAGAAACAACTCAAAATCAAATTCATTCTCGTAGGAAAAATCTCAAAAAATGTTTACTTCCTGTCAAAAAACGTGCTTCCAATTGTTGGATTTTTTTTGGCAAGCGAACTCGTCCGAGTGACTTAGACAACCAACATGTGTACCAAATTTTCACCAAATCGGACTTAAAATGTGGCCGCTTGAGTGCGAACATATATATATATGATTTTTAATGACACCCCAAAACGTGTTCTGGGGACCATGGTCGGTGCTCATTTGCTACTCCCGACCTTGGGTCTTACCATAAGGGCCACTGCATAGCTCATTTTTCCTATGGAAATTCGCTAATAAACCAGGAAAACACAATTTTTAGAACTTAAAATACACATTTTAATTTATAGACACGTGTTTAGCATATTTATAAAACCTACATCTGATAACCTACTGCTGACATTATCCATTTAACGTCACAATATACAATTAGTCATAATTATTAGTCTAATTAGCCGCATTTCACTGCACGTTATATAGGCTCGTTAACGTCTCTATGAATAAATTTGGCTTTTATCAGGAACTTAATTAGGCACCTATATTAAATTGATTGCTTCGAGTAAAGGTTGTGGTGTTCATGTAATTGATAAAATGTTCAAAAACAAATTACGCCCGCTTGTTCTAGGGACTGTGATCGTTGCTCGTTGACCACTCAATACCTTAGGTCTCACCATTGGAGTCACTGCAATAGGTCATCTTTTATGTGGACACATCGAAGACGATTAGAATATTTTTTTATGTTTAGCAAATATTTTAAACAATTCCAAAGACAAAGTACCTAGCTTGTCAAAAAGTGGAGTGTACAAATTAAGTTGCAAAATATGTAATGCAGCTTATCTGAGACTCGGGAAAACAAAATAAGTCCCCGTTGACGCCTTCTATGCACAAAATCATGCTATGTTTTCTTTACAATAAAGGTGTAGGATTAATAATAACCCCAAATCTCAGATGTTAAATAATGTTAAAAGTTCGAATCAAATTATTTCGTATATTTTAAAACATCAGTTGTAATAAAGGTTAAAAGAACCGGCAAGGCTCAGGTCTACACTTTAATAAAAACCTAGCCGAAAAGTTAGAAATACAAATAATTGCTTCAAAGTTTGAAATCAGCTGTTAATGGAACTATTAGAGCAAACAGCTGTTTTATCTGTTATTTTATTCAGTTGGTTGCTATGGTAATAAATTTAATTACGTGTGTGGGTCCATCAGTCTAGGCCTAACCTAAGATTTTTAGGACTAAATTTACAAATATTGAAATAAAAAAAGGTTTTTATGAAAACGAATTTAAAAACGAGTAAAACTATTTTTCAATCGGTTCAGTAGATCCAGAGATTACCCCCTGCATACAAACAAATACATTTTACCTCTTTTTAATATTAGTATAGACAACCAGGTCGAAGTTTTAAAACTTGATTAAGTGAACACAACAGAAGTTTAAACTATGCGAATTCTAGTTTTTTCCAACCATTTAAAAAAATTACGCTTTAGATTTTCAAAAAATATAGATGTTAATGTATTACATTTAAATTGTAAGGGTGAGAAATTGGATGTGTTTGAAATGTTGGAAATTAAAAGATAAATCATTGAAGAAATAAGTTTAGTTTTAAACGGACCATTAGATTTAAGTTACTAGTACTTCTGCAAACACTGTCATTGCCCAGATTTGATCTTTCCTCCCCCATTCCATCGGTATTTGGCCCTACTTTCGCCTTGTGTTTGTACTCTGCACCTTTAGTCTGTAAGCTAGTGATGTGCTATACATGCCTATGTATCGATACTGTAAAATATCGGATACCCATATTATTGATACAATATAGTATGAATTACACTGTATCGTAGGTTGGTAGGTTTTCCTTTAATATTAAACTGAACGACACTCATTTAACCTATCTAAGCCAATTAACTTATCCTCCTCGTAAACTTAACTAAACTAATGAATTCATTTTTCCAGAATCCAGGTCACTAATATATATAACAAAGTACAATACCTTTTATTTTCCGTCAGAGAACCTCTTTGTTTGAAACTTATTTAAAGTTTTTGACGATTTTCGAGAATTTATCTCATCATCAGAAAGTCCCTCTATACATTGAGGTCGTCAACACGTATAGAGGTTCACTGACGGAAAATAAAAGGTATTGTACTTTATTAACTACTAAAAACATATGTTATATTTTATTTATAATAAAGGTGTATGATTAATAATAACCTCATAACTAAGATGGTAAATAATGTTAAATGTTCAATTTAAATTATTTCTTAAATTTTATAAAAGCAGTTATAATAACATTTAAAAGAACCAGCAAGGCTCAGGTCTACTCTTTAAAATCCTAACCTAAAAATTAGTAATAAAAAAATAATTGCTTCAAATTTTGAAATCAGCTGTTAATGGAAATATTGGAGCAAATATAATATTATCTGTTATTTTTATTCAATTGTTTGCTATGGTAATAAATGTAAATACGTGTGTTGGTTTATCATTCTAGGCCTAACCTAAGAATTTTTCCGATTAAATTTATAAATAAATATTGAAATAAAAAAAGGTTTTTATCGAAATGAATTTTAGCCTATGTTACTCAGGGATAGTGTAGCTTTTTATTAGTAAAACTATTTTCTCAATCGGTTCAGTAGTGCCAGAGATTACCTCCTACATACAAACAAACAAACAAAAAAACTTTACCTCTTTTTAATATTAGTATAGAAACTGTTTAACTTTGTTTTGTCAAAAAAAAAAAAAAAAAAAAAAAAAAAAAAACACTTTTGGAACATTTTTGAGATTTGAAAATATTTTTACTGAATTCTCTAGGGTCGACATAGGGGGGTTTAAGTTAAAACTAAGGCTGTGGCTCATTTGGTTCCGTCGCTATACATTGCGCACGCGTGGTCCGATTCACCCTGTATACAATTTTTTTTCCAATTCCTGTAAGTGTACAAAAATTTATTTTCTCACTATACTATAGTATACAGAACGTATAGTGATCGCGAAAAAACATCGATGTTGAGATTTTTGTGGAAATATCCGTTTTGGGACCCCCTGAGTAAAAAAAAGTGGTTTTTACAAAATGTCTGTATGTATACAAAGCTAGAGGGAAAACTATTCCATCGATTTCAAACAAATTTGTACTAGACATGTCAAGTAAACCTGTATAGATGTACGAAAAATAGTTTTGAAAATTTTCGAAAAACAACCCCTTTTAGGCAAAAAATCTGTTATTATTTTTTTATAAAAAAAAACTTATCTAACGATTTTAATAAAATTTGGTTTATTTGTAGCCTTTAATGTACCCTATCATATACAAAAAACCGCATCTTTCTAAAAGTTCTCCTTTAGAATAGTAATAATAACTGGGGGTTTTTGGCCATAAAGGGGTTGTTTTTCAAAAATGTTCAAAACCTTTTTTCGTGCACATATACAGGCTTAATTGACGTGTTTTGTGCAAACTTGGTTCGAAATCGATTGAATAGTTTTCTCTCTAGCTTATAATAATAATATGTATTAGTTAATCTCCTACTTTAAGATCACCTCTCCTACCCCACCTACAATTATGAAGTCACAGTGAATCTGTTTAATGAATTAAAAATATGTTTGTGAGAAAGTGTGCGCCAGTCCCTGGTACAGTTTGTTTATTTGTTTCTATTAATTTTTTTATTAGTTAACTTTCTTGAGATATTTTTTGTTAAACTTATTTAAACAATTTAAATATGTTTGAGAGAAGGTATGTGCCAGTTCCTGGTACCATTTATTTTACGTTTTAATGAATATAAAATTTTTTTTCGTAATTAAAAAAAGGCCTATTATAGAAAGCCCTATTTTCAGTAGGGAATCCCCTTCACTCAAACATTGTTGGAAAGGATTTATCATTTGTATTGTATGTAAGTTTTTTATTTCAGGTAAAACCTTGCAATGATAGTCATGAAATAAATACAAAATGTGTGTTTTTTTTTATTTTTTTTAAGGACTAGGTTTTAAAACTATTTTTGCCCAGAATTTGTTTATGAGCGAATAGTGGGGTTTTATTTAAAGCCAAAGTGAAACGACTCGTTATGTGTACTGCACGAGTTGTCTGTTGTGCCCGTAAATTCCGGAACACTATTTAAACATACTTATGTGTACTGCACGAGTTGTCTGTTGTGCCCGTAAATTCCGGAACACTATTTAAACATACGTCATTCAATTTGTACTCTTTAACTTTGTTCAACCAATGAGCTTTCAGAAGCTGTTATTTGTGATTTCAATTCCAGCTTTACTGTTCTACTTTTAATTTAATTACTTCCAGCTTCAAAGACTGCCTAAGTGTACTTAGCAGTTCGTCTACATTGCACATTAAATAGATTCTACAGTTAGCGTATTTTAACTGCCAGTTAACTTTAACTGGTCCCGGTTTAAACTGCCATTGTACAGGGTGTTAGAAAAGTATAGGAACTGTTTAATATGCTTTAGATAGAAACAATATCTATCTTTCAGTTTAACCTCTCAGCTCATTATGACGTACTACCTACGTCAATACATTTATATTCTAACTGTTTCATGACGAACACTGTACGTCAATGCATTTTTATTCTAACTGTGCTATGACGAACGATGTACGTCAATGCATTTATATTCTAACTGTTCCATGACGAACACTAGGTCAATGCATTTCTATTCTAACTGTGCTATGACGAACACAGTACATCAATGCATTTATATTCTAACTGTTCCATGACGAACACTAGGTCAATGCATTTCTATTCTAACTGCTCCATGACGAACACAGTACGTCAAAGCATT
>JAGFPH010009366.1:36382-47612 GCA_018207615.1 Philaenus spumarius | reverse complement strand
ATGCAAATTATATTTTTAAATAAAATCTGCTACTTATTAACCTTTAAGAGATACACGTTGACGACACACACATAGAAGAGAAAACTTATAAGTGTTATTTTTGAAAGGTTTTATGGCTGTTCTATTAACTTTTCATACATTTATACTAATATTATAAAGAAGTTAAGTTTGTTTTTTTGTTTGTTTGTATGTATGGGGTAATCTCTGGCACTACTGAACCGATTGAAAAAAATAGTTTTACTAATAAAAAACTACATTTTCCCTGAGTAACATAGGCAATAATTCATTTCGATAAAAACCTTTTTTATTTCAATATTTGTAAATTTAGTCGGACAAAATTCTTAGGTTAGGGCTAGAATGATAAACCAACAAACACATGTATTTACATTTATTACCATAGCAACCAATAAAATAAAATAACAGATAATATAGCTGTTTGTTCCAATATTTCCATTAACAGCTGATTTCAAAATTTGAAGCAATTATTTTTGTATTTCTAGCTTTTAGGTTAGGGTTTTAAAGTGTAGACCTGAGCCTTGCTGGTTCTGTTAACTATTATTATAACTGCTGTTATCAAATATAAGAAATAATTTGATTTGAACATGTATCATTATTTATCATCTTAGTTTTGAGGTTATTATTAATCGTACAACTTTATTATAAATAAAGCATAACGTTGGTTTTTAGAAGGTTCTATTGGGGGTTGGCGTGCGGAGCACGCAGGGGTTTCCCCTAGTAAACCATATAAACTTAATTCGTTAAATTCGCTCAAGTCACGATGCGGTTCAGCTGTGTGACCGAGTTATTTTTATTATAGCTATATGCGACTCGGAAGTTTGTTTACATCTGCATTCTTTTTTATTGTAGGAGCAACTAGGTTTTTGGCGAAGGAATCAACTTCGACGTTTATTAATTACTAAGCTTCTGCATAGTATTTTCTACAAAATAAAATCCTTCCTTTAGTTAACACTCCATTGCGGTTATACACTGATTAAAAGTTCTTGCAATCTTGGTTAGATTTAAAACGTATTACAATTTGTAAATTAGTGAAGGATATCACAATCCTATAAAACAATTACCAGGATTAGCTTTGAAAATAAATGTCAATTTGCGACCAAAGTAAAATGAATAAGCCCTTTGGTAAAGAGAAAGGGTAGCAGGGGGTGGACAACTCGACCCGTAGAGATTTGCAAGTTGTGATTTAGGAGTTTAGAATACATGTGGCTAACTTGTGTTATTGTTACTGGGTTTGCGTGGTATTACAGAGTTACTTGATGGAAAGAATTTATAACCATCCATGCCCATAAATTGCAACAGACTTCGTCACACACTGTTTTAATTTAGTCATTAAATAATAATAATTTTTATTGATTTCTTTTTATATACAATTAAACAATATACTAATGTCTAGGAAATAAACAATCATATTTTCCTGTAACCGATGGTTAGTGCATTTGATAAACTAATAAACAAAAATTTTTGATAATAATTAGAGAGAGAAGAAAATCAAAATTTTAGTTTGGTCTACCTTTTAACACATACATTTTAACTGCTATGTGCGGCTTGCTGAGGCAAGAGGACAAACGATACAAACATATATAGGCAGAGAAAGAAAACCAGCAACAAAGCACTGGTACTAATAATTTTATAAACACAACTAAATAAAATATAACTATACAAATAATTACAATAAATTAAAAGTCATCTGGTCACTGTAAAGAACATAAATAAAACAAATAGACCACCACAGCACTGTACAAACACGAATAACTTAAAAACTACTTAGTTACACAGATTAAGTCTTCAATTACTTCGAGTTTCATCGGCCAACTTTTTAAAGAAGTTAAAAAGTTACGAATAATTTTTTCTGCTCTCCAGCCGATTGGAAGCAAATTAAATATTATAACTAACATGACTGATGACCTAAGCTTACTAAATATTGATTTAACAATTTAAATATTCATTCAAGGTACAGATACCGGTGAGAATGCTGGCGCTTGAGCAAACCGCTACTAACCTGACTAAAAACATCAGTACCCGGTACATTTCTGTTTAACACGTTCACTGCTAAGGACGCACATGTGAGCTTGACACGGAACACTGTGAGAAGCGGCCGACGCACAGTGCATTGTGCGCCAACCCCCGTATTGGAAGTATTTTCAATACACAGTGTATTGCGTGCATCGCACGCCAACCCCCGTATTGGGAGTATTGTCAATACACAATGCATTGCGTGCTTCGCACGCCAATTTTAAGCCTATTGCGATGGATGCACATGTGCATCCGCATAAAAATATTAGTGATTATACGAAGAAAGGTTAAAAAATAAAGTAATTTCTACTCATTTAGGCCCTAAATATAAAAAAAATTTAATATATCCTAATAACTAATAAGTTACTCATGTTTTACACAGTATTGCTTCAAACAACCACAAACACTGGTGGCATGTATATATAGTTGGAAAATATAACATGACATTTTGACAGGGACTATAAAAAATGTTTTTAGATAAATTTTATTTGAAAACTACTGTAACGTGATTGTTCTTTAAAAAAAAAAACTATAAAAATGTCATACAAAAATCCGAATAAGGTTTTGGAAAGTACCAAACTGTGGGGGTTTCTGTCAGGCCCTTACTTGTGTTTGTAATAATATAAATAACAACACTTGTAAAATATACAGAACTATACTGCAATATCTCGTTAGCTCATTCTGTAGCTACAAATAAGAAAATAAACGGTACCAGATAACTGCCACATACTTTCTTCCAATTGAAACTTTATACCTTCCCAAGAGTAGCATAGGGGGTGGTTTTTTGGAATTGCAAAAGTAGGAAAATGTTACCATGGAAAATATTAGATGTATCTAACACACATCCATATTTAGT
Source organism: Philaenus spumarius (assembly GCA_018207615.1). NCBI lineage: Eukaryota > Metazoa > Arthropoda > Insecta > Hemiptera > Aphrophoridae > Philaenus > Philaenus spumarius. Next base: position 44,725 of record JAGFPH010009366.1, on the reverse strand, counting down.
TTCATATTAGTTTCATTCAAAATATTAACTAATAACTATTATTATTACTAAACCTATTTGATCGATTTCAAACAAATTTGCACCAAACATGTCAATTAGGCCTGTATAGATGCACGAAAAAAGGTTTTGAAAAATTTTGATAAACAACCCCCTTTTTGGCCAATACCCCCCAAAAATCTGTTATTATTATTATTATTATTATTATTATTAGCTAAACGAGAATTTTTAGAAAGATGCGGTTTTTTTGCATATGGTAGAGTACATTAAGGGCTACAAATAAGCCAAATTTAATGAAAATCGTTAGAGCCGTTTTTGAGAAATTTTGATTTTTCTCGTTTTCTCGCCATTTTTTTAGTAAAACCCCTTAAAATCAAAAATTTGAAAAAATGAAAAAAACGACTGGAGATATTCCAGGACTACACCTATATACCAAATTTCATCAAAATCGGACCGTTGGTATGGTCTCCAGCTCTGTACACATCTTAACAGACACACAGACACACGGACAGACATCACCAAAAAAACACTTTTTTGGGTTCAGGGAGCACCAAAACAGATAATTCCACTGAAAACTCAAATGCGAAAATTTGGACTAAAACAATACTTTCTCCCTATACTACGTATAGGGGGGAGAAAGTAAAAACAACTGACTTTATCTAGATCTACCTAACTATGCTGACGGGGATTTTTACATCGGTAAATGTGCACAATTATAAGGTTTATAAAACTGTAGGCCTATTTGTTTAATTTTTTGTTTGTATATACATTATTATATATCTAAATAAAGATACAAATAATATATTTTAATTGTTTTTACTTTCTCACTATACTATAGTATAGAGAAAGTATAGTGATCGCAAAAAAAATCGATGTTGAGATTTTTGTGGAAATATCCGTTTTGGGACCCCCTGAGTCCAAAAAAGTGGTTTTTACAAAATGTCTGTCTGTATGTCTGTATGTATGTATGTCTGTATGTATGTATGTCTGTATGTATGTATGTCTGTATGTATGTCTGTATGTAGACAAAGCTAGAGAGAAAACTATTCGATCGATTTCAAACAAATTTGCACCAGACATGTCCAGTACGCCTGTATAGATGCACGAAAAAGGGTTTTGAACTATTTTGAAAAACAACCACCTTTTTGGCCAAAAAACCCCCAAAAATACAGTTATTATTTTTTTATTAAAAAACGGCTCTAACGATTTTGATAAAATTTGGCTTATTTGTAGCCTTTAATGTGCCCTACCATATACAGAAACCCGCATCTTTCTAAAAATTCTCGTTTACCTAATAATAATAATAATAATAACACTGTTTTTGGGGGTTTTTTTGGCCATAAAGCGGGTTGTTTAAAAAAAATTTCAAAACCATTTTACGTGCATCTATAAAGACCTAATTGACGTGTTTGGTGCAAATTTTTTCGAAATCGATCGAATAGTTTTCTCTCTAGATAATAATAATAATAATAATATTTATTAGTTAATCTCCAACTTTAATAAAAAAACTCTCCTACCCCACCCTACAAGTCACAGTGAATCTGTTTAATAATTTAAATGTATTTGTGAGAAAGTATGTGCCAGTTCCTGGTACCGTTTATTTATTTAATATTGATAGATCAAATGATTTAGAAGTTACGATAATTATAGTGAAGAAATTAATAATTTAAAAATCAAAAATTTGGAAAAATGAACAAAAAGCCTGGAGACATTCCAGTACTACACCTACATACCAAATTGTATCAAAATCGGACCGTTGGTATGGTCTCAATCTCTGTACACATCCTAACAGACACACACACACCCCGTCACACGGACAGACATCACAAAAAAAAAACACTTTTTTGGGTTCAGGGAGCACCTAAACAAATAATTCAACTAAAAATATTTTTGGGTTCAGGGAGCACCAAAACAAATAATTCCACTAAAAATATTTTTGGGTTCAGGGAGCACCAAAACAGATAATTCCATTAAAAATCCAAATTCGAAAATTTTTACGAAAACTATACTTTCTCCATATACTACGTATAGGGTTGAGAAAGTAAAAGTGCATATAAATATAGGTCCGAAAACGCTTCGTTTGCCAGATATCCGCTATTTTGATTTTTTTTTACAATATAATTCATATCTGGAGAAATGTGTAGTTTAACCTAACAATGATATATCTCAAGAAAATAAGCGATTAAATACAATTATGAGTTTCAAATTGGCGGCTGTTTGAAAATTGTCTTTATTACTTAAAAACCGTACATTTTAACCAAAAAAAAAGTCAAGATACCTTTTTTTGGAGTCCTTTTGATTCCTTATCGGATGGTTAACTGTAAACAAAATCGTACGAAGGATAATATTTAAGTTAAAGATAATGACAGCAGTGCATACAATATTGTTGTGTTTACTGTGTTGGTATAGGATGCAGGGTCGAACAAACCAGTTATTACACATAACGTAACTATTATCCTTCATCCGATTGTTTCGAAAATTACACCATACAATAGGGAATCAAAAGGGTTACAAAAAAAGGGCTCTTGATATTTTTTGTTAAATGTACGGTTTTTGAGTAATTTAAGATTGAAATATTCAAATAGCCGTCATTTTGAAACGCAAAAAAAACTGGAGCCAGTTTGAACTCAATCAGTCAAACATTTCTCCAGATATGAATTATTTTGTAAAAAAAAACACATAATAGGGGATATCTAGTTATAAAATATTTTTTTTTTAAAACAACAAAATGGCGATATGTGGGAAAAGTAGCGTTTTCGGACCTATGTTTATATGAACTTTTTACTTTCTCCACCCTATACGTAGTATATGGAGAAAGTATTGTTCTCGTAAAAATGTTCGAATTTGAATTTTCAGTTGAATTATCTGTTTTGGTGCTCCCAGAACCCCAACAAATTGTTTAGTGCAATTACCTGTGTTGGTGCTCCCTGAACTCAAAAATATTTTTAGTGGAATTTTTTGTTTTGGTGCTCCCTGAACCCAAAAAAGTGTTTTTAGAGTGGTGTCTGTCTGTCAGTCTGTCTGTATGTATACACGACCAGAGAGGACACTATTGGTCCGATTTTCATGAAATTTGGTATGTAGGTACTAAACCCTAATATCTCCAGGTGTTTTTTTCATTTTTTGGAATTTTTAATTTTCAAGGGTAATTTACCCCTAAAAACCCATAAAAAACGACAAATATGCAAATTTCTTAAAAACGGCTCTAACGATTTTGATCAAATTTTCAGTATTTATAGTGCTTAAGATGCCAAACAAAATGACACCACCCGCTTTTATCAAAACTTCGGCGTTTTATAATTATGGGGAAATGTTTAAAAATAAACAAGTTTGTGTTGTCAATCTAGCATCGCGGCAGCGGCCGCACGGGGTAGCACTACGGTGGCGAGCACGGCCAGTAATTCAAAGGTCGCGCGATCGAATCCCGCCTGGGACAATAATCTTTTTATACGATTGACGTAGGTAGAATATTATTTTTTTGTTTTGTTCTAAAAAGTAGTAAAAAATAAAATGATTAAAAACAATATTATTTTGACTACAGTAAGTTGGGAGAAAGTTTGTGTCAGTTAACTGATACCGTTTATTTTCTTATTTTTAGCTATACAATGATCTACCGAGTAATTGCCGTATAGTTCTGTATAATGTTTGTATGAAGGCGTCAAAGGTTATCAACACATAGACAAGTCCGGCCCCTCCCTTGTTCCTACACTGCGAAGCCGGGTACAACAGCTAGAAACATTTATATTCCGTATTCAATGCCCAGGACCTTGCTGCGGATATTAAATCTGTATTAGCGACGTTATAAGCGTAGTAAGTATGAAGGTTACGTAACCTAACCCTTAACCCTCGGTACCTCCCCTTGAGAGTAATTAATAATAAAGCAGCCTGGATTGACATCTGGGCCACCCTTAGCTTACACCTTTGCTGTAGAATCGATTACACGCTAGAATAATGTGCTGGCAATTTAACATGCGATATTAGCTGTAGAGAACGTCATGCGTGTTGTAAGGCCCTGTAGCACCTCAAGAGTAATGGGCGTTCCGTTTCGTTGATAATATTATCAATAATGACGACCTTGTTTTGGGAAAGAAAGTGATTGATTCTGATGGGATTTGAAAATTAAAAGCATATTTGTTAGGGTTTCAAAATTAGTGAGACTATTTGTTAATGTTGATGGGTTTGAATACAATGGATAATTAATGCACTCGGTGGTTCAAGGATGGTATCGTTTTATTGCCAAAATGTATTTGTTCTACTATATTGACTCTATATCTATGTCCTACCTCTATTGACACACTGTTACAGATTGTTGGCTCGAAAGACAGACCACTCTGGATATCAGTTCTTTGTCACAATGCACAAACCCTGGCCTATACATATGTCGGTGTGAATCCTGGCACTTAGCCAAGCCCTGGCGCGATGGGCCGGGGGTGTGGGGAAAGGGCGTAAATGGTGAAAAAAAAAAAACATTTTCCCACACCGCTTTCTAATGTGACTCATCCTTCAAACGAACTAGTTGATGTTTACCTCGCCCTTAACACGTTCACCACTACGCAAAATTCGTATTTCTATGCTAGGAGCTGACCTTTTCTTTTTTATACTTATAGCCTACATGAGTAGAAATTACTTTATTTTTTATTTTTGTAACTTTCTACGTAATAATCACTAATATTTTAAAGCGAAGCACGCAATGCACTGTGTATTGAAAATTCTCCCAATACATGGGTTGGCGTGTGAAACACGGAATGCATTGTGTAGCCTATTGAAAATACTTCCAACACGGGGGTTGGCGTGCGAAGCACGCAATGCATTGTGTATTGAAAATACCCCCAATATGAGGGTTGGCGTGCGAAGCACCCAATTCTCTGTGTATTGAAAATTCTCCCAATACAGGGGTTGGCGTGTGAAGCACGGAATGCATTGTGTAGCCTATTGAAAATACTTCCAACACGTTGGTTTTCGTGCGAAGCACGCAATGATTTGTGTATTGAAAATACCCCCAATACGAGGGTTGGCGTGCGAAGCACCCAATGCACTGTGTATTGAAAATACTCCCAATAAGGGGGTTAGCGTGCAAAGTACTGAGCAACGGTCGCTTGTCACAGTGTTCAGTGTCAAGCTCACATTGACTTGTGCATCCATATGTACCGGGTAGTGATGTTTTTAGTCAGGTTAGTAGCGGTTTTCTCAATTGGCAGCGTTCGCGCCGGTAGCTGTACCCTTGTTAACAGACCCAAATGTGGTTTTATGGAATAATATTGTGATCTATTTGCTCACCTTGTCTATACGCTGGTAGAGAACCCCTTAGACCTTGATCAGAGCAATGACTACATATTGATATATAGTCATTGATCAGAGTCTCTCGAATATCTCCGTGCTCCGTTGTCCAATATCCGACCCTCGTCGATAAGCAGCGATCTGTTCGGTCCCAATCTTGGCACTAGCCTTTCGACCACCCCAGACTGGCCACAACTCTAGGTCAGGGTCAAGTTTATAAAGTAGATTGCCTCCTGCTTAAACTTACCTAAATCTTGGGTGTTATGCCAATGTCAAGTATTTCTACACTTCCTATTCCCATGTTCTGTTTTTTGTCCAAACAATCAACTACTATAAAAGCTGTACGTACGTGAGTAACATGTAATATAACAGATGATTGCACCCATCATCTGTTATACTTAAACAAACCCAGTGTAGATTATAGTTTATGGCTATGTTTACAACTTCAATCGTTATAATTTCTTGTGAAGTTGATTTTTTTAAATATGAGTTATAGAAGTAATGTATGCTATAATACACGATATAATATTTGCTTTGAGGTTTTAAACTGTGTATAAATACAACCTTTTATCTCCAATATATTTGTTTAAACGAATTTGAAGAAGAAATACATATTCGTTTAACTTCGGAAACATTCGTACATCTTCGTATAACATATTCGAATATTAATTTCTTCACTATAGTAATATTAATAACTTAAAACTTACCGTCCAATAGTCAAATTGCAGCGTCCAACGACGGCCGTTTCGGCTATTCAGCCATTATCAAGTTTAGGACAATGTCCTTCGTCAATAGTTAATTATACAAATAAAAACACAATATATGAAACACACTAATACACGCGAATGTACAATTACACGTTCGCACATTTTATACATACATCTAGTGGGCCCACTATTCACTAACGGACTGCTGGTGTTACGTCTGCGTATGGTTCTTATCTACAGTTGTATTTGCAATGTCCATCACTATATCAAACAACTGGTTGGCATCGAATATTTGTTTTTCATTTAATAACGTCCTATAATCCGTTTTGAAGGCTCTGTAAATCTCATACTGTTCTAAGGCATTCATGAGTTTACCTTTGTTACATTTATGTAATACGGTTAAGCATTTATCGATGACGTCATAATTATGTTTACTTTCCATTATATGCTCGGCAAACTTTGATTCTATTTTTGTAGGTTGTGCAGATTGTATTGCTCGGGGCAGGTGCTCTTTAAATCTCTTTTGAAACGATCGCCCTGTTTGACCGATGTATTTCATGGAGCAATCAGCACATGATATTTGGTAAACTCATGAGCCCTCAAGTTTACCATGGTTGTTTGTGTTTAATCTTAATATGTGTGACAAACTATTCATGTGGAAAACATAAATTCAAAATATATAGAAAACCTACCAATACAGATCATACCATACATGCCAGTTAAAACCACCCCCATTCTCACAAAATGGCTGCATATAATAGTTTCATATATAGACTGCACACTATACCGATGGTACATGGAGACTTTATGGAAGAATACAATATAATTAAGTAAATTTACCTCAAAAAATGGATACGAACCAACCATTGTCGACAAATTATTAAAAAACAGGAGAAGAAGGCCAAAATACCAAAGAAAAAAAAACCCGTAAGCAGCACTGCCGCATTACTATAGCCGAATTTTCTTATCAGGGAATACCTAGTATTATATAATGAGAGATTCCTATGCATTTTGTTCCTTGTTGCGGAAATTGTTCCAAATAGCCTATATCTTTGCACAGGATTATAGTAAATTTAATTGTCTTTCGAATGATATAGCTCACAAATTGCACTTGGGTTTATGAGTGGGAGAAATTGTGTAATTACCTTACATTGATAATACAAAAAACATTTATCAGGAGATTTCTATCAGTTTTGTTCTTTGTTCCGGGGATGGTACCTGAATTACCTTTGCACAGGATTGTAGTAAATTTAATTACCTTTCGAACAATATAACTCAAAAATTGCACCGGGCTTATGAGTGGGAGAAATTGAACAACAACTTTACACAGATATAGTGAAGAAATCATTTATCAGGAGCTTCCTATCAATTTTGTTCTTTGTTCCGGGGACTGTACCTGAATTACCTTTGCACAGGATTGTATTAAATATAATTACCCTTCGAACGATATTGCACAAAAACTGCACACGGGCTTATGAGTGGGAGAAATTGTGCAAAAATCTTACACTGATAGTGACAAAATCATTTGTTTGGAGCTTCGTATCAATTTTGTTCTTTGTTCCGGCGACTGTACCTGAATTACCTTTGCACAGGATTGTAGTAAACTTAATTACCTTTAGACCGATATAGCTCAAAATTGGACATGGGCTTATGAGTGGGAGAAATTGAGCAAAAACCTTACACGGATAGTGAAAAAATCATTTAGCTTCGTATCAATTTATTTCCTTGTTCCGAGAACTTTACCTGAATAACTTTTGCACAGGATTTTAGTAACTTTAATTACCTTTCGAACGATATAGCTCAATAATTGCACACGGGCTTATGAGTGGGAAAAATTGAGCTAAAACTGTCATGGATAATAACAAAATCATTTATTTGGAGCTTACTATCAATTTTGTTCCTTGTTCCGGGGACTGTACCTGAATTACTTTTGCCCAGGATTGTAGTAAATTTAATTACCTTTTGAACGATATAGCTCAAAAACTGTACACTGGCTTATGAAAGGGAGAAATTGAGCAAAAACCTCATACGGATAATGAAAAAAATCATTTATTATATAGGAGATTCCTATCAATTTTGTTCCTTGTTCCGGTGACTGTACCTGAATTACTTTTGTTCAGGATTATAGTAACTTTAATTACATTTCGAAAGATATAGCTCAAAAATTGCACACGGGCTTATGAGTGGGATAAATTGAGCAAAAACATTACACGGATAATGAAAAAATCATTTATCAGGAGCTTCCTATCAATTTTGTTTTTAGTTCCAGGGACTGTACCTGAATTACCTTTGCAACAGATTGTATTAAATTTAATTACCTTTCGAACGATATAGCTCAAAAACTGCACACGGGCTTATGAGT